>CM076607.1:52492809-52667020 GCA_038502775.1 Hippodamia convergens | reverse complement strand
AAAAATCAATTAATACATAACTTTCAACTGTCCACCTTCACGAGGATTTTTTTTCTGTTGCCGTGTGGGTTTCTTGCAGAAGAATCTCTTTGATACCATGTTCATCAGCTAATTTGGAGACGTAATCACACTTTCCTTTCGAAATTCCTTCGATATTCAAATTCAAAATCCACAAATTGTTGCTCTCTGGTCGTGAGGGTTTTTTCAAACCAGATACGACCTTCCAGGTGATGAATTTTCGGCACTTCAGATGTTTGAAGACCGCTACGGGACCCCAATGAAAGGCAATCATCTTCCATAGATAAACGAAACATGTTATAACACAAGAAAACAGAATATTTTTCAGGACCGAAAACTAAGACATGAAGAGGCATGAAGGAATGCCGTGCGAGAAAAAGATCGAGATGATAATGCAGCTGGTTCTGACAGATTTTCTTTAAATGCAGAAAATAGAAAACCAAAAACTTCTTCTAATATATTATTAGTAGAAATCGTGAAAAATCAGGAAGAGCATAATCATTTACTAACAGAGATTTTGCGAAGTATGTTAGAAGAAACTAGAAAAGCAAATGATTTAAAAGCACAAATGATTAAAACTATAAATAGGTTACTATTTCCTCCTACAAAAAGACCATCAAAATGAGCTCTGCAATCAACAATAGTTCAAATATGTGCTATAGTTCTAATTTGTTCTCATTGTTATATAATTCTGTGGTTTGATAAAATGTCTGATTTTCTTAATTATTTAAAATGTTAGTTCCGTCTTTAATTAAGGATGAGAGTTGTTTATGTATTCACATAATTGTTATTTTCGTTCTCAAATTTTATATATACCTAAATAGGTAAAAGAAAATTAAACTTTCATATTAAACTTTTAAACATATTAAACTTTTCATATTGTGGAACAATTTATCACATATTTCATCTCTTTTTATTCACACCTATTATATTGTCCCTACCCTTGGATTGTAGATTTAAAGTGACATTTAAATCTGCTTCATCATGCTCATTCTGATAAACATCTTTATTGACAAGGCAAAAATTATGTAGCATACAGCAAGCTGTAGCTATATACACGACTTTCTCTATAGAATATGCATTTACACATTTCAAAATCCTAAAACGCCCCTTTAGCGAGCCAAATGCATTTTCAATTACAACTCTTGTAGAACTCAAAAGGGTATTATGATGTTTTTCTTTCATTGATCGGCGACCAGTATCTCCAGAACAAAAAACAAACTAATAATGAGTAATTATGAGTAAAAATTCAATATACCGATATGGCGTCATTAACCACTCCAAACAAGGATAAGCAGAATCTCCCACTAAATGATAATTTTTTTGAAAAAAGAATTCCTTTCTTTTGAGGAATATTTGTTTATTTAAAGAAGATTCTTTCGAAACCTGAAAAAAGTTTTTCAAAATTTCTGATAATAAAATATGAATCTTTAATTCATACCCTTGCATCATGAACAGATCCTGGAAAACCAATGCAAACATTCGTGAAAATTTTTTTCATGGTACATATTCCTTGAAATATTATGGAATGGGATAATTTTTCTGTTCTTGTAGCTGTCTTGCTGATTTGCAGATACTATACAATTGATAGGGGTACCATCAATTGCTCCAATAACATCTATTAAAAAAAAATTGAAAATAACATTAATTCATGGTTTAGTCCAGTGAAAGATCTTCTCCCATGATTTTAAATTATTTTCAAATATTGTTAAAAAAAATTTGTTTTCTTACCTGGATAACCTTTCAAACCAAACACCTCAGAAATGATTTGGCACTCATTGGTATTTGGTCAACAAATGAACTTTTTTGATAGGAAAGATAATATCTTAATATACTGGTAGGAGAGATCGTGCATAGTTGAAATCGCTATATCAAACCTATCAGCAGTAGAGATAAGTGTATCTCCTTTCGGCAGATACCACAGAGTAAATAAAAGGGCCTTTTCTGAGTTAATTTTTTTTACCGCCAAAGTGGATGTACTTTTTTCATGATTTTTGTTAATGTAGTCAACTTCTTTAATAATAAATAAAATGTATTCCTGGTCATTCGAAAATGAAGGTAAAAATCATAGTCCAGGTATTTGCCAATACAATGTCGAAAATAACCAGGATTCCTAAGGTGCTTCACTTCACAAAACGATTTCATGTTCAAAACAATTAATATTAACGTTTGCATTAACACCCAGAAATATTTTCTTGAAATTCGATTAATTAGATTCGCCTATTTCATCTGATAATAAAAGGCTGAAACTGCTTTTCCTTTAAATATTGTTTGAATATTTTGCTAACACTTTTCAAAAAATAAATTTTGAATTGTCAGTTTTTACTTGACATGCGTTCAACCAACCGTTTCGTTCAAGAAGAATTCGAATGAGTCGGAACCAATCTCTGTCTGACGTTTCATTTATGAACCGAGCGGTCAACCAAAACAGCCATTCGAAATCGCCTTATGTATCTCCGAAATCACTTGACACATGTAGGGAAGTTTTGATACTTTCAATTTGAATTCAAATAGTCACATCCTATTCAAAATTAGAAAAAATATTGTGTGAAACACGTTGGAAAAAACTATTTTTCGTACCTCGCTTTCTTTTGCGTCTATTTGCTCATAGAATTCGCAAATTATGTCATTCAGGAATAACTCAGACACGTAGTTGAGCGATACATTATTGTATTCATTATTATATTATCATAATAGAAGGGAACACAAATTTCAGGTTTAGTATCTACATACCTTTTTGTTCGGAAAGGAAGCAGTAGTTCTTTCCATTGTCGTTCTATTCCTTCACTTTGAGATTTACAGCTATCGTGGGGTTCTCATGTTTCTTCTTCAATATATTTTGCTTCTTGGTCAAATAAGATATATCTTTTCTGCTTAATAATTCCAATCTTTCTAATTTTTCAGATTTTATATTCCTGGCATCAGAGATAATTCTTTCTACTGTGACACCGTCACATAATTTCTTAAATGATTCTTTTTTATCAAGTTTTGATAAATGTTGGTTCCCCATATCTTCTTCATGGCCTACATGCGTTTTCCAAAATCTTAAAAAAGTCTGTCCTCCAATATGAAAATTACAGTTTTAGAAAAAATGCCTTTCTGTTATTAGAGCATATTTATTTGGAAAAGTGCAAAGAACTAAGTTTCTATACATATGAAGATTTCAACATAAATATTCTCATTAGACTTACTAGTAAAATTACCTGTTTCCACTATGTTAATCTCGATTCGAGATTTATATACTATACTCCATGGATCTTGATAGAACTACCTGCCTTTTACATTCGTTGAGAACATTAGTTTCAACCCAGGTGACCAAACAGTTCAAGTTACCAATTTATAGTGGGAAATTAATTTTAATTACCTCTTGAATTACTTCTGTTACAAATATAAGACTTTAGAACACTTTATATTTTTTCACACCATGAACCGCATGAAACATTTCCAGTTTCTCTGTCTCGAACCAATGTTCAGTGAAGTGTCTCAAACTCCAATTTTATACCATGATCAATTGCTAAATGGTATTCCAATTTCTTGTAAGTTCCACTCTTTATTTTTTAAAAGTGGACAAGAAATATGCGACTTTGAAGTCGAAGTAGTGTTGACTTCATGAATACTTTTAAATGCCTATGTTTTGATGAAATAGTAGAAAATGTATAAATTGGTAAGGGGTATGACGGGGAGATGTTCAGTGAAAGGCTAGATTTTTTCTTACTTTTTTTTATTCTTCGTCTACGTTTGGGCCGCAGTCGCAGGCCTTCTTCAGGACTCTACAAAAACATATAATATCTAGATAAATACAACAAACACACAGCAGCAGTACCCACCGAATTCTGAGAGAGAAAAGCCCTCTAATTAGCATGACCGGTATGGTCTTGAAATATCTTTCAGTTGTTTGAGTAATTCGATGAAATACATGCCAACTCGTTCTTCTTACAATCACAAATTACAATTTTCACAAAACGACAATATCTCAATATATTTCCGAAAGTTCGGCTCTACGTGGAAATAGGAATATGCACATATAGAACAAGGCGAGACGATCTGTCCGTGGCGTAAGGAAGGTTGACATTTGTGAATCTATGACTTTTTTTCTTTTTCTTAGTGAAGTTAGGCTGTAGAATTATTTCTTCCAAGATCATGGTATTTATCATGATGAATTAGAAAAGTGTAGAGGCTACTGATATTCTTATGCCCACTTGCACCGTTTTTTGGTTAAGACACTCTTATCTAAGGCGCCCTTATTTTGAGTCATGCTTTTCCCCGCCTTGACGGATCAGATCTTGCACCGCATATCTAATAGAAACGACTTTGTTAAGCACGCGCTAAGCAATGCCAAATCTGGCAACACTGTTTAAATCAGTGAATTCGTTTGTTTTGACATGGAAATGCGACATGATCATATGGTTTTGTGTCAGCACTGAGCACAGCGAAGTAAGAAGAACACGCGAATTCATAGACGAACAGCATAATTTGTCTATGCATTTTCCTTTTCAGTATTATGATTCACAGAACGCCATATACTTTGGGCCGCTTACGAACTGACACAGTACAAACTTTTTTTTTTATTTGAAGCGAATGATTTGATTTTATTTCAACAATTCTTTTTTCGGAACTTGAATGACATAATTCTGCACCTGTGGAATATCATCGAAGAAATACTTTTCATTTTCACAAGAGTAAATAGTACCTGCAAAATCAATAATTACATAGGTACAATCAATTGCTCCAATAACACGAAATCCAGCAAATTGGTAAAATTGGGTTAGGGTGGAACGTAATTCTGCTTCTGTCTGAGGCATTTTTTATGAATACTGAAACTCAAACAACTGTTCTTGATACTGTAGATTCGTGGATTTTCAACAAATCGGCTCCAGCTAATAAATGTCCTGCTGATGCGTAGAGTCGGAGGCATGTGAGGAGTAGATACATTCGGTGATACACTCTAATTACTATAATCATCAAGGCTTAAACTCCCTTCTTTGAGGTTTGACATCATCATACATAAGATATAATGAGATATGTACTAACATATACCTGGCATTTCTGAATCATCTTCAATTAATCTCATCAGTAGCATAGTAGTCAAATGAAATCGCCGAATAAATGCGAATTCGTCCATATCATGGTAGAAATCGGCCCTATTAAATTTTAGACTTCTAGGAAAGCCATA
The DNA here is from genome assembly GCA_038502775.1 of Hippodamia convergens. Classification (NCBI taxonomy): domain Eukaryota; kingdom Metazoa; phylum Arthropoda; class Insecta; order Coleoptera; family Coccinellidae; genus Hippodamia; species Hippodamia convergens. The sequence continues at coordinate 52,661,829 of CM076607.1, read as the reverse complement.
GTCAATGATATCTAATATATCGAAATCATCCTCATATAGATCATCAATTTCATTTAATAGAAATCCATCCATAATAATTCTTAAATTCACGCAATCAAAAACAACACGTCAAGTTTGAAGTTCGTTTTTGACGTTTGAATATTTGAGACGGGCTTAAGTCTTGTTTAAGCCATGAATATTCGCAGCTCAAAATAGTCATAACTTATGTGGCATTTAAACTGCGGTGCAAGAGAATCGGCGTCTCAAACCTAACTTAAAATTTGAGTTGGACGTAAGTTAGACATATATTTGACGGTGCAAGTGGGCATTAATGTCCGATCTGGAGTTAACCACATTTTCTAAATTTTTTTTTACCTGAAACATTTCAAGAAAGGTTCTTTTTCTATAGTTGTTTCTAAAATTTGGATGTTATTGAAATTCATCCTGTGTTCGTTGTCATGACAGTGTTGAGCCAGAGCACAACCCTTTCCAGGATGCTTGATGTCACTTTTATGTTGTGCCCTCCGTTTTTTAATTTGTTGCGACGTTTGCCCTATATACGATAGATGGCACTGGGCACAAGAAACTTTTTGTATAGTCCTGAAGAAGGCCTGCGACTGCGGCCGAAACGTAGACTAAGAATAAAAAAAGGAGAGAAAAAAAATCTAGCCCTCACTGAACATCTCCCCGTCATACTCATTACCAATTTATACATTACACTAATACGGGATTAACGTTACCATACATATTAGAAAATTCCACACCACAAAGCAGACAAACTTTTTCCTGGTTTTCCATATCTGTCATGTTACACAATATATTCAACGAATAACTTTCAAATTGGAAATTCTCAAACTTTCTCAGTTGAAGATTGCGCCGAACTAACAATTTCCCCGATTCCACATTGCCGCGAAATAAATCTGGCGCAATTCGCCGGCGCGTCAGAGATTTTACTGACAATGTCCGATTGTCAACGAAAATTAAATCTCCAGATGATCTTGACTCAGTTTGTAAGTCAATAAATATTGGAGATTCTGAATTTCTAATATTTGGTCTTTCACAATTCCTTGAATACTGGACATATTTATAAGTAATCCTAACAGTCCTATTTTCCTACGTGACGTTACAACTTCTTCACCTTCATCATTTTTCAAATTGATAAAACAATCTTTAGCATAATCGAAATTATCAAAGAAGAAATCTTTATTAGACATAGCTAAAGGCCTTCGGAATGAACCTTATCATAGGGGGCTCCAAGCCATGAACTTGTTGACATCCTTCCTATTTTATTCCTTTTTTCATAATGGGAATAGGTTTTAAGCCTACAACAAGCCGCATTTGGGCTGCTGTAAAGGGATCTCAGTGCAGTCGAGCACTACTCTTACCTTCTCAAAACTTTTAAAACAAAGAGGCATATTACACAAAATCTCTTCTTCTCTTAAAAATTCATTGATCTCTGAACATGAAGGGATTTTAAAATATTCAGATTCAAGTGTTTCTATTCTAAGGATATTCATTTGTTCAGCTCTTTTGTGTGCTTCTTCCACTGTGATTTTGTGTTGATATTTATTTGCATTTGGTCTCTCTTCATTCAGAATTTTATTCCACATTTTCTCTTCAACCAGTTCATCTAATAGATCCGATAATTTTTCAACTCTGGAATTGAGAATAGTGTTCAATTGTCCTATGAATTCATTTATTGGATATATTACGTTGTCCCCCTCATTTTATTATATCTTAGAACTTTGTTCAAACTTTCTATTGCCATGTTTGTATTTATTCCTTTTATAACAGTGGGCCCACATCGTTACTCTTTCTTCGCTCTGGAAATAATAACTCAAAACAGAAAATTAATTTTCAATTTATACTTCATGTAGGCTATTTTACTTGGCGAATATTTGAAATATTCATTTTCTCCTTCCTTTTCCAAAAAAACTGAAATAATTTTTTAATTCCCTTGAATATTCCAATTTTTCATTATAATAAGTAAGTCTTCTTGGTTTTGTCTCGAAACCCATTACTTTGATCCAGGCATTATAATATTTCGGGTCATCAACACTCCTAAAAAAATTTGTTTGTACTATTCCACCTAATTTTGATTTGAGAGCTGAAAGGGATTAGATAGAAGGAAGGTTACAGGAAAACCCATATTATTTTTATCTTTCACCAATACTATAATTAAGTCCCAATTATTTCTATTAGTTCCATGAATGCCATCTACATATATAATATTTTGGAAATCTCTTTTTTTCTCCATTAAGCCATTCATTAAACCTAATGCAGAATCTTCATTCCTCAACCCAGGATAAGGTTTACCTATAATATTTCAAAACAACTTCCACCATCATGCAAAATTCTTAGCAACAATATGAATTACACATTATATGTATATTTATTGTAAGAACAGTTACTAGACACAAATTTTTTTAAATAAACAAATAAAATTTTCTCTATCAAAGATAGCAACCACTACTATATCATCATTATGACTCTCACAAACACTTTTGTATCCTGAAATTAAGAATTGTATTATCTTTAAAGGCTTTGCAAAAATATTTTACCTCTATAATTAAATCTATTGCAATTGTAATATATACAATTGTATCTACGCTTGTTGAATTTTAACCCCTCAAAATAGCATAATCCACTTCTCTGTTTTCTTGTTGTTAGAGAATTATTTGGTGAGTTGTTTAGTTGGAAATAATGAGATCTGTATATCGGTTTAACCATTTATTTGAAATCAGTAAATTTTCTGAGAAACCTTGTTGATGCCAAATTCTCGTATTCAGGTCCCTGTGGTATACTGACTAGTCGCGGTTCTAGTACGACTGACTCAGTAAACCCAAATAGTTCAAGATTTTCGCGCACTATATTCATTACATCATTAAAAAAGGAAGCTTCAAAATCATCGAACAGAGGCACTAACTCATGTAACTGAGCTGGATTGAAGCGTTGGATATCACCATCCGAAAAACAAAAATTGAAGATCTTTTTAGCTATATGGTTGGATTCAATCGACTCAACGACCAGTTTTAAAACAACGTCGAGCCGTATAAGCTTCCCGTACATCATCAGCCTGTATCCAATTTTTGATACACATAAACATACTAACAATCCTTTGAAGTTCAGCCCCAGTGGCACTTTCAGCAATTGGTTGCCTGAGTACGCGCTCCTGAGGCGTGAATACTTCTGGCAGCCGTAACATGAATTTGTAAATCGAGTCCGTTCTTATCCTGAGATGCGCTAGTACATTCATGGATTCAGCTAGCGCTCCTTGGCCAATGACTTCCTCCATAGCTGTCTCACCGTACAGTACAATAAATTGGTTTATGTTCAAGAAAAATTGACTCCACCTTGGCGCTAAATACATGAGGAGAGCATTTATCGCATCCGCCTTGCTCTTCCCTCTTATTGAGTCTGATAAACATCTGTCGATAGCATTGAAAATCGGCGGTCGCGGTACATCGTTGTAATCTACCAGATCTTGGATATCCACGAACTGATCTAGTCCGGCGTAGATTGGCAACTCGTTTATTCCGTCGTACAGCGGGTCTACGATGAGGTAAGATCCATTCGTTTGGTCATTGCACCATCCCAGCCCGTCCACATCGTGCGTCTCTAACTCCATCCACGCGCCTCGTCCACCCCGTGTTGAGGTGACGGCGAGAGGATGATTCTGATCAATGTTCACATATTCCATCTTCGTTAGCATCCTACGATGATCACGTCCGTCTCGTATGCACTCCTCAACGAAATGGTTCTAAATCCCGGTGTTGTCGAAAAGAGCATTTTTGCCATTCTTTCATTTGAGCCTTTTTTAATTCCCATTCTTCCCGTAAAATTTTCATTTGCATATCATGCTGTTCTTGCATGTGCTGCATTCTTGTTTTATGCTCCTCCTTGAAGGCTTCTTTTTGAGCCTCTACCAATTGGTCTTTAGAGAGTGCCCACGCAGAGATTTTGTCCTTTACGTTTTCCCTTGGAAGGATCATTTTCCTTGCTCTCTTCTCCCTGAGCTTTGCTGGTGTATAATTACTCCAGTCTTTTCTGGTAGAAGTTTCGTTTCCTTTAGCTGAAAAATTTATAATAAGTGTCATCCAAAGAGAAGCAAAAACATTTGTTTTATCTTACCTGAGAAGTTGTTTGCTGGATTAATCCAGATGTACTTGGCATCTCATTCCCGCTACATTCTTGTTCTCTCGCTGATGGTGTCATATACAATTTTTTTTAGCTGGAAAATTCATAATATGTGTCATGAAATGGAAAGGAAAACATTATTTTCAACATACCACAAAAAGGTGTTAGATGGGAGAATCCAAATGTACTTGGCTTCTCATTTATTGGATATTCCTGACTTCTCGGTAGCTGCTGAAGTCACATAAAAATTTTCTCCAGCTGGAAAATTAATAATATATGTCATCAAGAGAAAACAGAATATTAGTTTTATCTTACACCGAGAAGGTGCTGAGTCCATTCCTTCAGATACATCACATACTTCAGGTAGTTTATCAGGGTGTACTATCACTAAAAGAAAGTGCACTTCAAATTTAACACTTTTGCTGCGCATGACTCTCATGTGAGTCATAGCCTTCTTTAGCCAAATGTCTCATCGAACAACCTGTGTATACAATTTTTGAATACACTGATATCATTTTGACATTGGGAAGACCAATTTTATCTACGAAAAAAATTGCCGCTCCTAGGTGAACCTACTCTCAAGTCGCAGCGTAAGTGTTAAGAAAATTTTCACATAAACTGTGATACATACTGTATTCTACGTAATTTCCTTCTTCCTAGGCTTCATCTTCTTTCTCGGGAAGAAAAGTATATTCTAAAAATTATTATGTTATTAATACATATTGTACTACAATAGAATTTTCCATGAAATAAAAAAAATTATGTGATATATCTTTGTTTACCACCATTAAATTCAATACTTATTGGTCTTTGGTCATCATGAAAGGCACTTTCGTCCCCTCCGAATCGAGATGAAAACCCGTGAGAGTGCGACCCATAATTTCCCTCAGCTGTATTTTGGCCGGCGTCAATGGTTTTTCGGGTAAGGGTAGGCCTCCTCCAGTACCTTCGATTCAGAATTTTTTCTTCAAATTTTTAAATTTGGTTTTCAGGGTTTGGTACGATTTGCAACCACCACAAATTGAATTAAATTTCCTTCTCTAATTCCTTCCACGTGTTTAATTTTTCCTCGTAAGTAACAGCATCAGTTTTCTTGTTTTCTATTATATGCTGATATTTGTTCACAAAATCTATCAACACTTTCTCTTCCCCTTCATTCAAGTTTGGAGTTCTCTTATTAATCCTTCCATTTCAATTTTTTCAACACCGTTTTCACTTTCAACTACTCACTCAAGATTTTGAAGAATTGAAATTTTGAATTCGAAATTTTCATCGTGTCGGCTTATCGACATAGATAATTGAAATGATAGAACTTAAATTCTTCTTTCAATGAAGAACGACGGCTCGATTCATCGGTAATAGCAGTGTAGCTAACATGCTTTCGAGAAAACAGCGAATTCCGAGGTTAACACTGGATCAGTTAATCCGGTGTTAGTTTGTCATTGAACAACGACCGACTTCTCTGATCCAGAGTAAGAAGTTAATCCTGGATCCAATAATCTGCGGATTAATCCTCAATTGAACAACCGGCCCTAAGAATCGCGTTCTCATTATTATCATATTCGATGTCGACCATCAATTTTCAATTGGTGAAAGGTAATCCTGTAGTATATACAATTGACAAAATCCTCAAATTTATAAAATGTAGATTGCAACGGTAGTTAATTAGACACATATGACAGTAATTATATTCAATTTCGACAATTCTCATTCACGTACATCAAAATGGTGGCCATAGGGAAGAGGTAATGGAGGACGGGATGGGGGGGATGGTCGACAGATCACAGATAGGTTGACAATCAATGGTTAAAATTCTTTTTCTTGATTAGGTGACTAACCTGTATCCAATGAGCTGGTTCTATTCGGTGTTCTATGTTCAAAATTGATGAGGAATGAATAGATTTGGCTTAGGTTATTAATATTATTTTTTCCGTTAATAGGATTTTCACTCTTCTTGATATGGTACATTTCTAGAAAGCATCTTTTCGTGTAATTATGTTCGATCTCTAGGATCGTTGGATCTGCAATGTTCAGCGAGGGCACAACCTCTATCGGTGCTTTTTATGTCACTTTTATGTTGGCTAATTCTTTTCTTAAGATGTTGTGAAGTTTGTCCTATATATACTCTCTCACAGTGGGAACAGGCAATTCTGTATATTACGTGTGTTGTTCTATCTTTATTAATTTTGTCTTTGAGTTGTGAGAACAGTTTCTTGATATTACATTAACTTTTGCTGACAATGTTTAGGTTTTCAATTTTCCTGAAGTCATAGTTTGAATAGCATTTCCATTCAAAAAACTGAAGTCGTCTGCCACTTCGTTCAGAGCAACGAATCTATTTTCAATCTGAATTATTACTTCATCAAGCACTTGTATCAGTCCAATTCTTAATTTTGCATTTGCATCAAAAAGATGAGCTTCATCACTGGCTAGTTCTCCTAACATTTTGGGTTTTTTTTCGTTTTCTTGGCTCATTTAGTTTTGCTTCAATTCCAATTTCGTTTGCTTCAGTTTTTGAAAGTTCCATTAATGGCGTAAAAAAGTTTTCTCTATAAGCTTTTAATTCTTTCAATAATCCAAGTATCATTCGTGAGCCTTTAGAAATATCTAGTTGCTTTTCTTGCAAAGATTGATTGATTCTATTTATTTTACCCAACAGAATATTCCAGTAGTTAAGATATATAATAAATTCATAATTTGAAATCAAATTCACCAGGGACGTTTCTTTCAGCTCGCGAAGAATTTTAATGATTTTATCTAATTGTGACTTCAAGGAATGTACAACGTTTGCTTTTGAGGACCAGCGGGTATCTCAAGAACCCTTTAGAGTGTGGCGGACTTCTGTTTTGAGTAATTCCCACCTCGAAGAAGAACCAACAAAAAAGTTATATATTTGCTGAACAGTTGCAAAGAATGTTTCCATTTGTGAGATTACTGCAGCAGCATGAACGCCCACTAAATTAAGGCTGTGAGCAGTGCAAGGAATGAATTTTGCATTATGATTCAACATTAAAATTCGAGCTGCTCTCTTACATTATTGATATTCAAACCATCGGCAACCAATTTGTCTACTATTTCTCTTGAAAGCCCGTCCCCAGTTTTTCGCTAGTGTTAATGAAGTCGATGAAACTTTCCTTAACACTGCATATTCTATTGTTATCAATATGTACGTATCGTATTATTTCAACCATCTGCTCTCGATGAGCTATATCTGTGGTACAGTCAAACAATAGTGAGTAATATTTCGCGTTCTTTATATCTTCAATAATAGGGCTTCGTACTTTAGTAGCTGCTAAAGCAATCAGCTCATTTTGTATTCCAGAAGAAAAGTAGGGCAGTTTGCCTTTGTTGTGAGTTTCAATGTGTGCCTTTATATTGTCATCGTAGTCACTTATCAGTTCAATTGTGTTGAGAAATCTACCACAATTTGGATGCCCGATTATTTCAGTTGTTCCTCTCTCTCAGGGCATCATTATTTTTTATACAATGTAAAAATAGCATCAATGATCACTTTCAATATATATCTCCATCTATTTTTCTCGTTTCTCATTGTTTTCATCAGCTCATCATCAATAAAACCACCAATTTTCAATCTTTTTTCAAAAGCTTTTAACTTTATATAATTCTCTCTATGACTGGTGGAATTTTCGTGACGAGGTAATAAAGGATTCAAATGTTTCCATTCATTGAAACCAGTAGTCCAAATGTTATTCGTATCATTTACATGGAAAACAGAAAAGCGAGTCTAAATCTTTGCAATAGATGAGCCAATTTCTGAAAAATTTTTCTCCATTTTTTTTGTGTTTGTGAACCAATGTTTTTCAAATCGCCTGTTGTTCGTCAAAGGGTAATAGTCAATGTCATCGCAACAAATTGGGCCATGCTCGACATACATCGCAATCGTATTTTCATTTACTGTCCACTTTGTTGGATTGTTAAAATCAATCTCAAAATTTGTTTGCAGTTCATGATTTTGTTGAACATTTTCTTCATTTTCTAGGTTTCGACTAGATGTAAGTTCTATATTTTTTCTTTGTTCGTCTTCACTATCTGAAGAACTAGATACAGAATGAGAAGGACTGCCAGTTGTGGATACTTTGGTAGTACACGGTTTTTGTGGTAGCAAAAACTTTGATATGTCACTAGTATTGGCTTTTAAGGCAGCAGTCTTTTGAGCACGCAGTGCTTTATTCTGTGCCCCTGATAACTTTTTTGGTGCATGTCTGCAAAGAAACAATCGTAAAGTGAGCATACAAAATATTAAGTATTTTTTTAACCCTTTGAAGCATTTTCTATTTTTTATCTTAATTATGAAACCAACCTGCGCGAAGAATTTAAAAAAATTCATGGTTTCTGTCGGAGACCACAATGCTTCAAAGGTAAGCCTAGGATTCTGCAAACATTAGAGAGATTATATCTAGTAAAATTTTTTTTTTTTTTTTTCAGAAATTTGTTAGTAAAACTACAATAATTTCTGAATGCATAAATAATTTAATACTCAATCAACAACCAACTCTTGAAACTTTTTGTTTAAAAATTTTTTTTTCTCATTTCTAATTACTCCTCAGAAAGACTCATAAAACAAAAAACTGAAATCAATTTTTCCGAAAAAATTTTGGATTTTCAACTATGCTATCACTCCTCCTCACTTCCGCAGAAGCCTAAACTTAATACTTCAATACAGTAATAATTTTTGATAAATGCTTCGATTTCGTTTAACTCTGCAGTTACACTCGTTCTCTTCACCCTATTCTTTGTTATTTTATTCACCGTTTCCAGTCACCGATCGGAGCACCTCAGAGGCGCCCCCGAAGTGCGCCCATCCACTGTTCCAGTCAACGGTGCGTCAAGTCCTCGCTCTACCTACCCCTTTGCTTTGTAGGAACAGTAGCACCCACCGAGTTTATTTACAAGATCTTTTAGTGAGGATTTTTTTCCCTTCTCTTTATTTGGGTTCTGCTCTTATTGACAAGGTACCCAGATTCAATCTTTAAGTAAATCAATGTATATAATATTATATATTCTTTATCAAAAACTACCAGATACACACAAACACCCAGACCTCTACAGGAATCGAACCCGCAACCTTCAGCCACAATAAGCTACAAATTCGTAAATAATGCAATTCTGGAATTCTTCCTGTAAATATCTCATTTGCCATTTGAAGTGTCACAGGAGGAATTCCAGGATTGCATTGTTTACATCTGTAAGTTCGGCCACTTTCGATCGTACGCTACGATATCGTAACTTATAGATGAAAAGCAGAATACGGGCATAAATAATTATGGAGCGAGTTAAAATAAGAACATATGTTTACTCCTTTACCTGGTGGCTAAAATTCTACGTTTCTCTATTCCACACCGTGATACATTTATCGAAATAACAAAAATAATAGCTACCTTTAGTATTTACTTCATTCAAAATCTTACCTCAATATTGACTATAATTATGTTTTTCGACGATTTTCCTAATACTATTGCACTTGTTCACAAAAATCTACTCGTACAGGGTACAGGCAACACAACTACATGATAATATATCTAATCTACAGTAACTAACTCTTCTTTTCCCTGCTTTTAACCCTGCGTCCGACAGGTGAAATTCCGTAACATTGGAAGACAGGTGGGGTGTATGAAACCCCAATCATATTTTTTCGCTGAAATTTTGTTTTTGCCATTTTGTGATGTTTGTGATTGGATTTGTATTCTGTGATATCTCTTTTTCTAAAATAAAGTTCTAATTGTTAGCACACCATAAAAAATAATATTATATCTCTAGTTCTCAGAACAAAAGGGTTTTCTCGAATGAAAAAATCAAAGATTTCTTCAAAGACCTTTATTGGACGTAAAATAATAAAATAAAAACTCAACAACTGATTCATACTATTCATAAAACATCAGAAAATAATAATATCGAAAATTCGTATAAAAAAAAAACAAGTGAAAAAAAGTTATGGTTCATCAAATTCTGCTATTTCTACACAGGTTTCGCAGTACATTTTCGCGTGTTCCAAGCATATAAATTTATTGCATGTGTCACAAGTGTATTTTGTCTTGCGGTCACGGGCACGAGAGCAATCTTGACACCTTCCTTGACCATTTGGTTTATGTTTTTTTGTTAGGTGGCTCCTAAGTTTCGTTCCTTATCCGGCAGATTGCCATCCTTAGTTCTCGAGGAATCCTTCCGTTTATCATTCTATACTTTTGATAATCACTTATCAATTCTAAACCAAGTTTCATCAGGAATTCACTTCTTTTTATTATTTTTCCACCATTATTTTCTCTGTGAATAACCTGGGAGTTTATACCAGCAGTATTCAGAATAGAAAAAAATATAACCAAAGGCCATCGACGACAATTTCGAGACACATTGTATATGGCTGATAGTTGGTCTACAGTATCTACTCCTCCTTTCGTCAAATTATTAAAAGATACAATCTCCGGCAGTTTCTTCTCAGAGGTGTCTACATTTCCATCGTGATGAAGAGAAGACATCAGAAGCAGAACCTTGCTTTTTTTGGGTACATATGAAACTATTGTATAATTTTTCTGATATCCAAACAGACTTGAGTTTATTTCCCGATTTCGCGCATTCACAAAGATTGGGGGAATTTCTCTCTTATTTTTGTGCATGGTTCCTACAGCAGTGAGGTTATGATCTTCGTATAACTTGACAAAAAGGTCATAGCTTGTGTACCAGTTGTCGACAGTTATGTTCCTATTTGTTTTTGAAACCGGAGCCACGAGCCTATCCACTATATCTTTAGGGCTGTTACTCACCCAGAACGGACCTTCTAGTTGTAAACGTAAACCTCCATATTGAGTAGGTAGTGTGTTCGGGCGTCTACCATGGCATGAACTTTGATGCCATATTTGGCTGGTTTGTTTGGCATATACTGGCGAAAACGGCATTTGCCTCTAAATGCTTCTAACTTCTCATCTATTGTTAAATATTCCCCTGGTACGTAAGCACTTTGACAATTATCCACAAACTTGTCCACTATAGCTCTAATGGCAGCTAGTTTATCCAATTCTTGTGGTTGGCGACGGTTTTCTTTATTGTCGAAACGAAAGCAGCTCAAAAAAAATTCATAGCGCCTCTGGGCCATCGTAGTACGGAATATTTCTATACCTGTTCCATTAGTTTGCCAAAAATCTTTTACTGATCGGCGATTATCTTTGAAAACTCCAGATAAATATAAAAGTCCTAACCAGCTTTTATCTCCACTTCATTGGTTTGTTGGTAATGTGGCGATTCTTTCCAGTCCCTTGTTTTTTCAAGAATCCTTTGATTTGTATTTACCACTATGTCCCTTATCATTTGATTATCTACAAAAAGTAGAAAGCATTGAAGAGGACTAAGAGCATTTTTTGCAAAATTTTTCACACCTGGTAAGTGGATTATGATATTTTCTGATCTTGTTCGAACAGATTTTATATGGCAACATTTTCTCCACTTCATGTTGTCTTTACCGAAATAGTAATTGTTATTTCCTTCAAAAGAACTATATTTATCCAAATTACTTTCACTATTGTCGTCATTTCCATCATCACTAACGGCATGTTCTACAATATCACTACCAATGCTCACATTATCCTGAGTTTCTTCATCATCAGATCCATCAACTTCATCATCACTTCTTATTTCATCCCATAAAGCCTGAAGTCGCGCTATTTCTTTCTCGTAGTCCCCATTTTTTTTAATGGAAAGCACAGTATGTATGTATGTCTTTTGAAAATAATTCGGTTCAGCTGATAAAATATTATTATCGTAAAACCCAAAGAAACTATATGCTCAATTGTCTTTATAGGAGTACAGTTTTAAAACTTCTCCAGACAGGTGGGGTTTGGTGCACCCCAGAGGATTTAAAACGCGTCCGATTCAAATACACGCCGAACGACGACTGATTTGATAATATCAAATCAGAACTCTTTTTCGCACACAAGCTTTTCTATAAGCTCCTTCACTGAATGATGTTTTATAGAAAAATGCTTCAGGTTGTTCTTTTTCGACTCTGAGAACCTTTATGTCATGCCACTTGATCTGATTTTTCTCCTCGTCTATATTGAAATTAGTTCCCCACGATTCCTGTAATGCTTTGACATCATAAAATTCATCATGAGTCATTTCTACGACTTTGTAAGGTTTTCCTGTCTTTTTCGCTGTACAAATTAAAGTTTTGTACTGCTCTGGTATGTATATCGGACCTGACTGCAAATATTTTTTGATTTGTTTTTCAATCACGCTATGTACGTTGTCGCCTTCGTTTTGCGAATGACCACGTATCAAAAACTTGTGAGTGATCGACTTGACTGTGAACTTGTTGACTGAGGTGGTACGACATTAGTTATCTTACTTTTATGAAATAATTGGAAATTGGGATCTTCATCGGGGTCGTCAAAATCACTTCGCTTCGGATTGGTGAAATATAATAGTTCGGTGCACGAGTCTTTTGCAGTTCAGATGTGCTCGGAATTGGCCCATCAACCCTGGATAATGCATGGGTTTCGTTAATTGATGACATTCTAGGATCAACTTCCATAGGTTGAGGAAGTATGATAGCAGGACTGATGTTTTCTTTATCTCTTTCTTTCACTAAATTCACTCAGAGCTGACCTCGTGTCAGAGTTTGTCTGAAAGAGAAAGTATTTTATTTACTAACATACAAACTATGCGCCAAATTGATTCAGGAAGCTCTGTAGACCAATATTCGATCACATTAACGATGTTTTTGAATTAGATATGGCAGAGTCCATCTAAAGAGACTTAACTCAAAGATTGATTCATATGAAGCGGAAAAAACTCTCAAATTGCCAGGATGAAAACTTAATTATAGTAAGAAGAACGAATCCAATCGTCGAAAGCAAAAGAAATTCATCTTATTTGTTTTTTTGAAGAAGTATAAGGATGACAAAAATGACTCAACAAAACAGAATCAACTATAAAATGAAAAGTGTTTCAACAATACGGTAATTCTGAATAAAATGGAAACTTTACTTACTTTGACATCAATACTGGTTCAAATCAAAATGTTGTAAGAATATTCTTAGCAGCAATCGTCAAAACGGCAACAACACAAAATATAACTGCTTCAATTTTCAGCAATACGGATACAATTCGAAATAACTCCAACCTGTTTGCGTCGAGTACGTGGCTTCCGCTTGTAGTTCCGATTGTAACTAGTAATATTGCTGTTTCGGTGGGGCAAAGCGAGGCTTGCTCGTTCTAGAAAAGGGACATTCAGCGCCATCTAGGGTCGGATATATGTGCTATTTTTGATTCTGTTTTATTGGTGGGTGGGTATTAGAGTGAGGAATTAGATAGTGTGCATAACTCAAAAACGGAGATTTTTGAGTTGGCTCCGTATAGATCTAGGTGTGCGATATGTGAATATGAGGGAGGGGACTATAGGAGGAAGCTACTGAAAATCTCCGCTACTGAAACGCCAATTTCATAAAGATACAGGCACTTTCCGATGGCTGGGGTTTGTCACACCCCTCATGTCGGACGCAGGGTTAACTGGAATGGCCTCATGATGCAGGTACTCGACAAAGGAACAGGGGTTGCACGGTGCACACGGCCCGATTCAATCGGTCCAATACGGTAGACGGTAGGGAATCTAGACGGTTCCTTTTCGGCTTGTCAGCGGACACATCTATGTACACGCGGTCGGTTTTCACATCCTACCTGGCGGAGTCGCGACATCGCTCCTTACGCAAAAAAATATTTTTGGCGTATACATGAAAACCGTGACACGTTATCTCGAATATTTTGTTGGCGCTTCTATATTTTATTCTCTGAATTTTTTTGACACTCAATTTTTTTTGTTTCATTTTATATTTTTTGGCGCCCCTGCGGACCTTGCGCCTGTGGCAGGGGCCACTTGGCCACACCCTAGATACGGCCCTGTATCCGATACTCGGATTTCAGTAGAGTATCCGATATTTTTCGTTGGATAGATACTTTTTGCACACCTCAAGGGCCCATTGGCCATATGTGCTTCGTCGTCCAGACGAAACGCTGTCTCACCGTACAGTACAATAAATCGGTTTATGTTCAAGAAAAATTGACTCCACCTTGGCGCTAAATACATGAGGAGAGCATATATCGCATCCGCCTTGCTCTTCTCTTTTATTGAGTCTGATAAACATCTGTCGATAGCATTGAAAATCGGTGGTCGCGGTACATCGTTGTAATCTACCAGATCTTGGGTCTCACGAACTGATCTAGTCCGGCGTAGATTGACAACTCGTTTATTCCGTCGTACAGCGGGTCTACGATGAGGTAAAATCCATTCGTTTGGTCATTGCACCATCCCAGCCCGTCCACATCGTGCGTCTCTAACTCCATCCACGCGCCTCGTCCACCCCGTGTTGAGGAGACGGCGAGAGGATGATTCTCATCAATGTTCGCATATCCTATCTTCGTTAGCATCCTACCAATGATCACATCCGTCCCGTATGCACTCCTCAACGAAATGGTTCTAAATCCCGGTGTTGTCGAAGGGAGCATTTTTGCCATTTCTTTCATTTGAGCCTTTTTTAATTCCCATTCTTCCCGTAAAATTTTCATTTTCAAATCATGCTGTTCTTGCATGTGCTGCATTTTTGTTTTATGCTCCTCCTTGAAGGCTTCTTTTTGAGCCTCTACCAATTGGGCTTTAGAGAGTGCCCACGCAGAGATTTTGTGCTTTACGTTTTCCCTTGGAAGGATCAATTCCCTTGCTTTCTTCTCCCTGAGCTTTGCTGGTGTATAATTACTCCAGTCTTTTCGGGTAGAAGTTTCGTTTCCTTTAGCTGGAAAATTTATAATAAGTGTCATCAAAAGAGAAGCAAAAACATTAGTTTTATCTTACCATGAGAAGTTGTTTGCTGGATTAATCCAGATGTAATTGGCATCTCATTCACTCTACATTCTTGTTCTCCCACTGATGGTGTCATTTACAATTTTTTTTAGCTGGAAAATTCATAATATGTGTCATGAAATGGAAAGGAAAACATTATTTTCAACATACCACAAAAAGGTGTTAGATGGGAGAATCCAAATGTACTTGGCTTCTCATTTATTGGATATTCCTGACTTCTCGGTAGCTGCTGGAGTCACATAAAAATTTTCTCCAGCTGCTAAATTAATAATATATGTCATCAAAAGAGAAACAGAATATTAGTTTTATCTTACACCGAGAAGGTGCTGAGTCCATTCCTTCAGGTACATCACATACTTCAGGTAGTTTATCAGGGTCTACACTTTTGCTGCGCATGACTCTCATGTGAGTCATAGCCTTCTTTAGCCAAATGTCTCATCGAACAACCTGTGTATACAATTTTTGAATACACTGATATCATTTTGACGTTTGGAAGACCAATTTTATCTACAAAAAAAAATTCCGCTCTTAGGTGATCCTACTCTCAAGTCGCAGCACATTACTACTGTGATACATACTATATTCTACGTAATTTTCCTCTTTCTTGGCCGTATCTTCTTTTTCGGGAAGAAAAGTATATTCTGAAAATTATTATGTTTTTAATACATATTGTACCACAATAGAATTTTTCATGAAAAAAAAAATTATGTGATGTATCTTTGCTTACCATCATTAAATTCAATACTTATTGGTCTTTGGTCATCATGAAAGGCACTTTCATCCCCTCCGAATCGAGATGAAAACCCCGTGAGAGTGCGACCCATAATTTCCCTCAGCTGTATTTCGGCCGGCGTCAACGGTTTTTCGGGTAAGGGTGGGCCTACTCCAGTACCTCTTATTCCTTTCCGCTCACTAGCGACCTTCGATTTAGTATTTTTTTTCCAAATTTTTAAATTTGGTTTTCAGGGTTTGGTACGATTTGCAACCACCACAAATTGAATTAAATTCCCTGCTTAATTCCTTCCACGTGTTTAATTTTTCCTCGTTAGTAACAGCATCAGTTTTCTTGTTTTCTATTATATGCTGATATTTGTTCACAAGAACTATCAACACTTTCTCTTCCCCTTCATTAAAGTTTGAAGTTCTCTTCTTGATCCTTTCCATTTCAATTTTTTCAACACCGTTTTCACTTGCAACTACTCACTCAAGATTTTGAAGGAATGAAATTTTGAATTCAAAATTTTCATCGTGTCGGCTTATCGACATAGATAATTAAAATGATAGAACTTAAATTCTTCTTTCAATGAAGAACGACGGCTCGATTCATCGGTAATAGCAGTGTAGCCAACATGCTTTCGAGAAAACAGCGAATTCTGAGGTTAACACTGGATCAGGTAATCCGGTGTTAGTTTGTCATTAATCTGCGGATTAATCCTCAATTGAACAACCGGCCCTAAGAATATTATCATATTCGATGTCGATCATCACCTGCTGCGGAAGGACGATCGTCATCATAATTTTCAATTGGTGAAAGGTAATCCTGTAGTATTCTAACGTAGATAGAGTAAGGGGTTAATCAGGAAGTCGGCAGCAGTTATATCCTTTTATTCTTAAACCAACGTTTCGGCTGTACAATACAAGCCTTCATCAGGGTTCTAAGGCAAACAGAGATAATTACAACATGTTGAGTATGGTACTATTAGGTGTTCTTACCGAATAGTGGACATGTGCTGAATGTTGGAAATGCCAGTTGGTTTGACTACATGTAAAAATAGTATATACAAATGACAAAATCCTCAAATTTATAAAATGTAGGTAGCAACGGTAGTTAATTAGACACATATGACAGCTATTATATTCAATTTCGACAATTCTCATTCACGTACATCAAAATGGTGGCCATAGGGAAAAGGTAATGGAGAACGGGATGGGGGGGATGGTCGACAGATCACAGATAGGTTGAGAATCAATGGTTTAAATTCTTTTTCTTAATTAGGTGACTAACCTGTATCCAATGAGCTGGTTATATTCAGTGTTCTATGTTCAAAATTGATGAGGAATGAATAGATTTGGCTTAGATTATTAATATCAGTTTTTTCGTTCATAGGATTTTCACTCTTCTCGATATGGTACATTTCTAGAAAGCATCTTTTCGTGTAATTATATTCGATCTCTAGGATATCTGTTTCGTTGAATTTCATATTACGACCGTTGGATCTGCAATGTTCAGCGAGGGCACAACCTCTATCGGTGCTTTTTATGTCACTAATGTTGGCTAATTCTCTTCTTTATTAATTTTGTCTTTGAGTTGTGAGAACAGTTTCTTGATATTACATTCACTTTTGCTGACAATTTTTAGGTTTTCAATCTTCCTGAAGTCATCGAAGTTTTGCGAAGTAACAGGCGCATTGACGATTTTTGCTAACGGTTCTGACTTATTCGAGTTGATCCCCATAGTCTGGCTTACTTGAGCGATATCGACGCTGACTAGCGAAAAAGTTGGGAAGACGAATTGTGACGCATATGCTACCAACAACAAAAAAACTTTTGGCAGAATGGATAAGAACCTGCTCACACCTCGCGGTGTATGATTAAGCTACCTTACATTATTTCGACCCTACATTGGCTCCGCTCCAAAAGCTAGAACTAATGAAGTCTGTAGTTTCACGTCCTTGCGCTAACATAATAGAGTCTCTTTCACGGGAATAGGACCAGTGGAAATGAAGCGACCAACTTAAACTAAGCCGACGTTTTGTCTATATATTTAGACTTTATCAAGGCCACAGAGAAAAACAAAATGGTTTTCAGTCAGTTTTTCTGTGTAGCCTTGATAAAGTCTGAACATATAGACGCTTAGTTCAATTTGGTCGCTTCATTTCCATTGGTCCTATTCCCGTGAAAGAGACTCTATTATGCTAGAACTAATCTCTTCCGTCGCGAAAAGCGTTCCATCCAGGTCCATATTTATATATTCTTTCATTCATCCTGATAACTCAATAAATATTTCTGAATCGAAATATTTACCCATTAATCATTATCTGAATACTTCATTCAGATAATTTCATTCTTCGAAATCAAGATTAGCATTTCGAGTCGTATGCGTGTGAGCCGCCTTAGACAATAATAACATGTCCCAATAAACTTGAGTTTGTATTACGCAGAATGAATCGCATACATCTCCTTAGATGGCGGCACGTTATTAAAACATAATTGCTCATAAATGAAAAAATATGATGGTGCATTCAAAGATTTACACCACGGCACTAATTAGTACTATTAAAGCACTAAATATTTGATATAGTTTCAGAATTAGTGCTTCCAACTTTTCGCTAACTTCACACTAACTGAAGAATAACACTCCATTACTATTAAACTAAAAATGGTATCGCAGCTGTTTTAACGGCAATAATTATGCACTAAATATTGGCATATAAATTTCATGGTAATTTGAAACTTTTGGTGCTGTACATGAAGTTGGCACCAAGAGAAATAATCCCGGATATCATGGAAACTCTTCATTTTCTTCATTGGTTCCAAAAGCACTAATAGGCACTAATAAGGCACTAAATATTGGCATATAAGTCAGCCCCAAAAAACTTGAATCGTCAATATCTCGAAAACTACAATGGTGCTGTCACTGATTAGAACGGCACTAATAGGCACTAATTATGCACTAAATATTTGAATTAGTGCTTCCAACTTTTCGCTAACTTCACGCACCCCTGATAAACATCTGTTGATAGAATTGAGAATCGGCGGTCTCGGTAAATCGTAATAATCGACCAGATCCCATCTTCGTTAGCATCTTACCGATGATCACGTCCGTCTCGTATGCACTCCTCAACGTAATGGTTCTTAATCCTTTTGTTGTCGAAAAGAGCATTTTTGCCATTAAACCTATAGTTCCACTAAGAATCGCGTTCTCATTATTATCATATTCGATAATACAATTACATTTTTCGACCATACATTGGCCCCGCTCTAAAAGCTAGAACTAATCTCTTTCTTCGCGAAAAGCGTTCCATCCAGGTCCTGAGCGCTATATTGTCTATCGTAATATATTCTTATGTAGCCGCTTGCAGTGTGTGCAACTTTGGGTTCAACAAGACAGGTATGACGTCAAGCTGAGGTCTTCGAACAGGCACAAGTCTGTTTAGTTTAGATTTAACAATATCATATTCGACATCTCCTTTTTTTACTATCTTATCAACAGTATTAGCAAAGCCAATGATCTCCGGATTCATAATATTGTATGTCCTTCTTATAATTTTGTCCTTTATTCTGATTATCCTATAAAACTCTTTCGTCGTTCCTTCGATTATGTGGTGCAACCCTTTTATGAATCCAGGATAAGTTTTGTTGTTTCCGTATTTGCCTTCAACGTCCTCTGCCTGCATATGCTACTCACAGATAATTAAGACAAAATTTTGAATCTTTTGAAAATTGAAACCATTTTTCTGAAATATTTTCTGGTAACGGTGAATCCCATTCTAATTATGATTTCCAAATTTCCTGCATCAGTAATTTTGCAGTTATTAACACCGGACTAATGAATCGTAACGGATCATAAATTTGCGCAATTTTCGACTAAACTATTCTCTTAGTATCAACCTCGTCTTCAACCAGAATAGGGAAGAAAAAACCTTAAAAGAATCTATCTTGATATTCCATAAAATACCTAACACTTTATTAGAAAACAACTCATCGAAAACAGGTATATTTTCGGT
Organism: Hippodamia convergens; assembly: GCA_038502775.1. Lineage (NCBI taxonomy): Eukaryota > Metazoa > Arthropoda > Insecta > Coleoptera > Coccinellidae > Hippodamia > Hippodamia convergens. The sequence goes on along the minus strand of CM076607.1, from coordinate 52,642,122 downwards.
CTTTGAAGAAACGTTTTCATATTCGAAATTACGAACATTCGAATGCCACTTATGAAGAGAGATTCGAGCTGAGGCTAATAAATCAACCAGTTGAGATTTGAGAATTTTCAAAGTAGCAATGTCATTCGCGCCTGCCAATACGTCATCTATGTAACACTGTTCCTGAAGTGCCTTAAATAAATCTCTAAGATCCGTTTGCACCATCGTTCCTTAAAGTTAAGGATCCCTTAAATATTGACAGTTGCATGACTGTCACTCTAGTGATATTTCAGTTTTTCATGTTGTTCAACTTCACCCTATTTCAATAAAGCCTTTTCATTGGCTGGCCGGATACAGATGATAGTTGTCATTTCCTTAACCTACCTTTACTGTCATTTTGACGATTTCATGCTAGTTGAAATTTCAAATTTTTCGCCATAATTTCATAGAAAACAGCAAATGATCAGTCAGTTTGACAAATTATTTTAGGTTATAATCCCATCCTTAAATTTGAAGTTAGGTTTAAGGATCGAAACGTCACTTAACTATTTAAGGAACGATGGTGCAAACGGATCTTAAAGAGTTCCATTCTGAAAATTGACCGTTAAAAATCGGAATTTGGATATTGGTTAAGTTCATTTCATGCGAATTCTCCCTAACTTCGACAAAGGAATTCTCCAGTTTAGTTAAATCCGATTTGTTCAGTTCCGTTATTTTCTTTTTGATCGCAGATAATACTTACAAGTGAGATGAACAAAACAGTGAAGTTTACTCTAATCTATTAGAACAAATAAAAAACGAATACCTTTCAAAACTAAAACTCAAATGAATAATTAAGCTAAAATTAACGATCTGACCTTATAAAATAACGTTGTATTCATTTTTTCCCACCTCCAATCAGTTTCGCCGATATTTCCTCCTGTTTCGTTCTTATGTATTCGAGTGTCCCAATATCCTGTTTGTATTGCTTCCAAAGTCTCCAATCCTCCAAATACCCCAAAATTCCAACTCTGTTCCCGGCCGATACACCAAATTTTATGTTAGAGATTGATTTGTTTAGTTGGAAATAATGAGATCTGTATATCGGTTTAACCATTTATTTGAAATAAGTAAATTTTCTGAGAAACCTTGTTGATGCCAAATTCTTGAATCTAGTGGTACTTCTTTGAATAGTAAAGTATACTTTGCCTTCTTACGCTAAATTGTTTTGAAAAATACGGTTTTCCCCTTTTTACTCTTCATTCGGCCGTGAAAACTGGTTCTTTATCGCTTTCGTTCGATCAATACACCTTATTCGATTTACTAATCGTGAATGAAAAATAAAGTTGATCTATATACAGGGGCCGGCCAAGTAGATTAACAATTGATTCATGGCACCAAAAACAAACATTTCTAAAAATCCAACACTTGTCTTCTCCAATCCTCAAACTCTTGAGTACTCCTAATATGGAAATTATTTTCTTTGACCAATATATTATGAACCATTTTCAAATGAAGTTCATAATTTTTGTCTCTATTATCAGCAGGACAAAGACAACACAATATATTTCGATTCTTGTTCCGAAGGTGCCTATTCTTTACTGAAACATTGCTGAACTCCTTTTGGCAAATTACCCATATCAGGGAATTTGATCTCCAAAAAATTTCGGCAATTACTAAAAACTCATGTGAACTATATAATTAATATTTGAATTCACACAAACACTGCAATTAGGTACTTACATCACAAAAGAATTCGGTGTATTGCACTTTGGCTTAAATTGATTTCTTGTGCTCCACTGCGAATAGATGAATGCCCATTTGCTTCAAAATAAGTACCTAAGTATATTTATTTCATTGTCCATATCATCACTCTTGGTGCTTCGACACTTCCAAAACTCAAAAGTTTGAAACATATCTTCGAAATACCTTCTTAATTATTGGAGGTAAATAGAGAAACTTCTCGTTGAAAGTTTGACAGGTTCTACTTATAACCCGGTTTCATTCACCATTCATATGAAATAATGTTATATGTATGTATAGTTTAATGTTTGAGTGGTGTTTGATTAATTCAATTTGATCTGAAGTGGTCTTACCTTAACGAAATTTGTAATTTTGATTTTTTTTATATTTCAAGAAAGTAATGGACCTTATTTTCAGATATAAAGAAAGTTTCTACACATTACGAAAGAGGACAAATGAAATTAGCATCAACAATATAAATCAAAATAATGATAATAATAATCTTTATTTCAAAAATGATACATATAAAATTTCATACATATAGGATGAAATATTCGTCAAAAGAAAAGAAAACGTGGTAATCATGACCTGAAAAACTATCCAATTGTATATGGTTCAAGTTCCAGCAGAAATTTATACAATTCCCTTTTAAAAATCCTGAGGTTTAATAGATCTTATACTTAACGGTAGCTGATTTAAAAATTTTATGGCGCAGTATTTTGTTCCTCTCTCAGTATATGTTAGCCCATGGACAGGATATATATTGTATAAATTCCTACTATTTTATGAGTGAGTTTTCTAAAGGAACATAACAGATTCCTCAATATACAGCGCTGTAATTGTTGTGATATTACATTGTTTGGAAATGCCTCTACAAAAATTTCTGAAGTTAAGTTTCTTCATTTTTCTCATGGCTCTTTGTTGACTCAAAAATATTTTTTCTATCGTTCTGGCAACACTATAAGAAAGCAAACCCAATCTAACAACAGACTCAAAATTTGCGAAGTGAATAACTCTTAGCCCACTCTCATTAAGATATTTTGACATGACTCTTTGTTTAACTTACCCAAGTTGCTTTTGTTGGTAACCTAAATGTAGATGAAGTTGAAGAGATATACCTTATGACTGTACTAACGCTCCAGAAGTAGATTGGTTGAGCTCAACAATCTGAACCGAGGTGGAAGATCCTTGTAATGAAATGCTGAAATTTGTTAATCCAATTCCATTTATCTTTGCACGCCACTGACAAAGGCGGACTAACTCAATCCAATGTTTAACAAACTGTTGACTTCACACTATTTGAAAGAAAATGAATATGATCGCCAATCAAAAAAGTGTCTGGTTTCGCACCTACCTGGTAAATCGTCCACCAAAGTCTTCAGTGCTTCCAGAGGGTAGCTATCATTCATTCCGGGGGTATGGACTGTATCTGATTGGTTAGGGGTGGCACCGAATGATTTTCTCAAGAGAAATTTTGAGCACTTGAGGAGAATTCTTAAATTCACTTCGTCGAACACAGAGCAGCGAGAGAATATTCACATTGTTCTGCATGTGTGTCTTCGCGGTAGGTGCTATAGGAAACCCTTTGAATGGCGAGATATACTGCTCAACAAAAACTTTGACCACCCAAAAATGACGAGATGGGTGATTACTCTCATTGCACATTATAATTAACGCGGGGCGTTAACATAACCGCCCACTAAAACACCAACTAGGTGTTTTGAGTGCTCTCGATATAAAATTTGTGGACTCGGCTGAGAAGAACGTTGATGAATGCCTTCTTTGAGACATGTTCACTATAAATACGGATTAAGTCAGCGAAATTCTTAAAATTTAGGCTTATTTACTAATTTATTTACAACATTAGTTATCTATATATACAAAGTAGAGATGCAGGCTTAGGAAAACCCACTAAAACACCACCCAGGTGTTTTACACGTTGCTTGATTGAACAGGCAAAGGACAAAGTTTTACCAGAGGTCTCTGAAGAAGGCCTTGGTTTGTCCGAACAGTTGCTACTCTAACTATCCCATCTTTACCAGGATGAGTTTTTACTACCCTCGCGAGGCGCCACTGCATAGGTGGAGTCAATTCATTTTTTATGAGAACCAACTCACCAGGTAATAGAGTTCTATTATTCTTAAGCCACTTCTGACGTTGTTGCAAAGTGTGGAGATATTCGGTATGCCATCTTTTCCAAAGGTCTTGTTGTAACCTCTGTAAAAGTTGCCACCGGTCCAATTGATTGAAGTTGAGATGGGACAAGTCGGGATTTGGTACGGAGGTAAGAGGAGCTAGAGTTAAAAAGTGGCCAGGTGTCAACACAGACAGATCGTTAGGATCTGAGCTTACTGAACAAAGCGGCCTAGAATTGAGAATTGCCTCGATTTGAGTAAGAAGAGTATAAAATTCTTCGTAGGTGAAAATTTGACTACCAATTATACGGTAGAGATGTGATTTAACCGATTTTATACCTGCCTCGCTCAAGCCATTGAAATGGGGGGAAGATGGTGCATGAAAAGAAAATTTAATTCCTTCACCATCTGCAGCATTTTTCATATATCCAGAAAGAATTCGGGATGCGCCGACAAAATTACTGCCACAATCTGAAGTAATATGAGTGCACAATCCTCGGCGACTTACGAAACGTCTCAGTGCCGCTATGAAAGCCTCTGCAGATAGTTCAGATGCCAGCTCAAGGTGTACAGCTTTGGTGACAAAGCATACAAATAAGCAAATATATGCCTTCTGTGATTTTATTCCTCTTCGTTTACCAATTGTGATGTTAAATGGACAACCATAATCAACTCCTACATTTTGAAATGGTTTCAGTTGGGAGATGCGAGCGGGTGGTAATCTACCCATGAATGGCTCCAAAGGAGTGGGCCTTACCTTGAAACATACCATACACTTGGAAAGTACATGTCGTATGACACGACGTGGAGATAGTATCCAGAAATTCTGTGCTAGTAAAAAATGCAAAGTCTGGAGTCCAGCGTGAAGATGCTCTCTATGAGTATGTTCAATAATGAGATAGGTAAGACGATGTTTACTCGGAAGTAGAACTGGATGTTTCTGATCATAAAGAAGACCTGAGAAATGAAGACGACCGCCCACTCTGAGCAGACCATCTTCTGCCATGAAGGGATCGAGTTTTCTCCACGGCTTGGGCAGAGGTAAATTCTTCTCGATCTGCGATATTTCATAGGTGAAAACAGAATGTTGAACTCTTTTCACAAATACAAGAAGAGCTTGATGTAAATCTTGTTTACTAAAAGGATCGTATTTTTTCTCATTTCCCGATTTCACGTTGTTGATGAAACGTAGGCAATATGCCATTATACGATTAATTTTACTTAAAGAGGAGAATCTTTCAATCAAAGAATCCAATACACAGAGTGACGTTGAGGACATAAGAAAAAAGCCTTTTCCTCATCGTAGACCTGAGAAGGTATTGGGAGATGGTTTGTTGAGTGAGGATATTCCTCTGGACCACCCTTTAACCAAGCCGGCCCAGTGAACCACAAAGGATGTTTTGAAAGATCTCTAGGTAGGAGGCCCCTAGATGCACAATCAGCAGGGTTATCGGCTGAAGGAACATGATGCCAATCCGCCGGGGATACATTTTCTTGAATTACACTGACTCTGTTACTCACGAAAGTTTTCCAGCGATGGGCAGAAGATTTTATCCAGGATAAAACTACCATCGAGTCCGTCCAGGCGTATTTCTTTTCAAAGCTAATGTTACCTTCATATGTTTTTGTGATGAAGGCCATTAAGCGAGAAAGTAGAGTGGCAGCACATAGTTCCAAACGAGGAATACAAATTCGTTTGAGGGGGGCTACCTTCGATTTTCCTCCAATTAGTTGGATATTTACTTCCCCATTGGGGTGATTAAATTTGAAATAGACCACAGCGGAGAATCCGCGTTCCGAACTGTCCGAAAAACCATGCATTTCACAGGATGTGTACTGATGAAGAGTTAAGGGTCGAGAGATTTTAACCTTTGATAGGCATGAAAGTTCATTTCGGTACTTAGTCCATTTTTCACGGACATCAGCTGGTGCTTCAGCGTCCCACTCGAGCCCCAAAGTCCAAAGGTACTGTATGAGATGTTTTGCAAAGAAGACAAGAGGTGTGAGAAATCCCAAGGGATCAAATATTCGAGCAACTTCCGACAATATAGACCGTTTTGTACACAAATCGGCCAGAGGAGTAATATCATACGAAAAAAGATCTGAGTTGGGTTGCCACTTCAACCCGAGAACCTTTATAGTAGTATCTTGGGAATCTACAAAAGACAGATCGCTTTCTCGACGGTCAGAAATCGGAATATTTTCGAGCAAATATGGGTGATTACTTGTCCATTTGTGCAAGTAAAAGTTACCACTTTTCAGCAAGTTAATAAGTTCAGATTGAATAGATTCTAGTTCTTCTAAGGTATCACTGCCTATAATAACGTCGTCGATATATGTGCCATCCATAAGAGCTTCAGCTCCAAGGGGAAAGTTCTGTTTTTCGGTGTTTGCTAGATGCAAAAGTACGCGTAGGGCTAGAAAAGGTGATGAAGAGTTACCAAAGATTACGGTGCGTAGACGAAAATCTTGGATTTTATCTTTGGGATTGAACCGCCAGAGGATTCGTTGATAATCCCGGTGCTCTTCAGCAACAAGAATTCTAAGATACATCTTCTTGATGTCTGCTGTACACACGTATTTACGTAATCTAAATTTCATCAACAGTGAGACAATATCTAGTTGTAGTTTCTTTCCAGTTAAAAGAGTGTCATTGAGAGAGTATCCTTGCGGTGATTTAACAGATGCATCAAAAACAACTCTGAGTTTTGTTGTTGTACTATTTGGGTTTGTTACACAGTGGTGGGGAATATAGAATATTTTTTCAAACGATGTAGGGGGTTCTACTGCCTCCATATACCCATTGTGAAGGTAGTCTCTCAAGAAATTGGAATATTCTAGATATAATTGAGGATTTTTCAGAAGTCTGGATTCCAGTGAATAAAATCGCCGAAGAGCTTGAGAGCGAGTGTCTTCGAAGTAAGGATCGGGACCTTTGAAAGGTAAGGACACCGTGTATTTCCCTGTACAATCACGTTTTGTGAGTTTCGAGAAATATTTTTTCGCACTCAATCTCTTCAGTGGACATAGGGGGACAATTTGGTATTTCTTCCAATTGCCAAAACTTTCTCAATGTGATATCCAATGGACAACCACATGCCGCAACGAATGAATTAATGGTAGAAGTCGGTGCAATGTTTGTTTTGCCCATTACGACCCATCCAAAGATGGTGTTCAAAGCAATTGGATCAGCGTCACTGCCTGAAACCTTTCCTTCTTTCAAAACATCAGGAAATACGTCAGCACCCAGAAGCATGTCAATAGGTCCTGGAATATTGAAGCGGCAGTCAGCCAATTTGATGTTAGCCAAATGAGACCAACTGTTAGTGGAAAATTGAAAAGCAGGCATATCTGAACAGATTTGAGGAAGTATTGCTGCATCAACTTTGAGAAGCGGAAAAGATTGACCTGATGGCTTCAAAACACATGTGATGTAATTAGAAGCCCTCGAGGTCATATTACCTAGACCGTTAATAGCCAGAGCGAATTTTGAACGTGGTAAATTCAAAAATTTTGCGCATTTTTGGGTAATGAAACTAGCCTGGCTTGCGGAATCGAGTAGAATGCGAACCGACCGATATTGTCCAAATGCATCTTGAACTTCGACTTGAGCGGTGGAGAGTAAAACCGTGGAATATTTAGGGGAAATACTAGTCATTGAATTGATTTCTGTGACAGAACTATCGGACGAAGAAGTTGGGCATGATTCAGTGGATGTGACAGAGGTGGGTGAGGCATTGGTGAAATGCAGAAGAGTGTGATGCGAGGAATTATTGCACACCCTGCAACAAGATTTCGAAGTACAGTTCTTAGTCAAGTGTTTCGTTCCTAAACACTGTATACACCATTTTGACCTTTTTGCTAAATCGTACCGTTCTTTAGGAGATCTGGCGGAAAAACTAGGGCACCCATAAATAGTATGCGGTAATTTACATAATGGACATTTTTGATTTCCACGCTGATCGTTTGTCACTGAAGTAGAAGCAGACTGGCATGAACTGGATTTTTCCCAAGGGTGTGAATGTCTGCTCTGCGAATTCGTGTTTGCCTTTTGTGGCTTCGTGAGAGCGACTGATTCTAGAGCAACACATTGCTTATAAAGAAAATTCTTTAATTCCGAAAATTTAGGAACCTCTGATGATGCATGATTCAACTCGAAACGTTTGAGAGAATCAGAATTTAATTTTGAACATAATAAGTGAAAAAGGATGAAGTCCCAACTGTGTACAGGAAATCCCAAGTTTTCTAGAGCCTTTAAATTATCTGTGAAAACGTCCAACAATTGTCTTAGGTTACGGGGTGACTCGGTGGTGAGTTTGGGAGCTTGATTAATCTCTTCCAGTAAAATGAGGATAATAGTCTTTTGTTCTGGTAACGACATGTTAAATTGTTGTATGCAATAGAATAATTGTCATTAGTAAGTGGAAGATTTTTTGTTAGGTTGAAGGCTTCCCCTGAAACCAAAGACAATAAATATTGGAATTTCTCAATGCTCGTGATGGATTGATTATTGTGTATAAGTGAATCAAAGAGACCAATAAATGAAGGCCAACTTTTGAGCTTTACATCAAAAGAGGGAACATTTGATTTCGGCAACTTGACATTAGGTTGGTGAGTTGTTACATATTCCGGTTTTAATTCTTTTCCGAAAAGATCATTATAAATGCATTTAATTCTGAAATACTGCTTATCCACTTCCTGACGAAGAGCAGTTTCCGCATCGAAATCGGGTTCGTCTTGAATCGCCAAAATTTGAACGACAGCGAGGTGGTTATTATTGAAATCATTATACATACTTTCTAGAGACGCGTATCTCATTTTGAAGCTTAAATGAAAGGATTCATCATCCACAGCAGATAAAGCTATCTGATAAATTTCAGAAATCCTTCCGATCACAATTTCTCTACATGCCTTTTTTTGCTTGAGTTGTTTCGCCATTCTAAAAGCAGTGAATAACGGCAGGAATAAATTCAAAAGAAAAGTTTATCTTGGGATAACAAGAAAAACTGAAATATAAGTTCCCACCACAAAATTTAGTCCAATATTTATTATACCAACAATTTTCTCGAATTGGTTCTCACAAATGAACTGTTGATTAATAAAATAAATGATCGAGAATTAAATCAATGATTCTGAGAAGTCAACTATTTATTAAAGAATTTATAGAAATACCTGACTTTTCGAACGCGTTTAGGTAGAGTAGTGTATGTTCGTCAAGACAGCGACAAAACAACGTTAGCGATAAGCGCGCGCGACGTACGCGCATAAAAACTTATCTTGCGAGATATGAAAATATAACTCGTAGTATAAATTATATTTTCGGGTATTTCAAGAGACTTGAAATAGGGGAAAACTTCAATGAGAATAATCACCACAGTGCCCAATCGGCTCGAAGGACCAAAATGTTGACTTCACACTATTTGAAAGAAAATGAATATGATCGCCAATCAAAAAAGTGTCTGGTTTCGCACCTACCTGGTAAATCGTCCACCAAAGTCTTCAGTGCTTCCAGAGGGTAGCTATCATTCATTCCCGGGGGTATGGACTGTATCTGATTGGTTAGGGGTGGCACCGAATGATTTTCTCAAGAGAAATTTTGAGCACTTGAGGAGAATTCTTAAATTCACTTCGTCGAACACAGAGCAACGAGAGAATATTCACATTGTTCTGCATGTGTGTCTTCGCGGTAGGTGCTATAGGAAACCCTTTGAATGGCGAGATATACTGCTCAACAAAAACTTTGACCACCCAAAAATGACGAGATGGGTGATTACTCTCATTGCACATTATAATTAACGCGGGGCGTTAACACAAACCATCATATATAATGTTTCTGAACTGAACTTGATTTCACTTCGAAATCGATGAAAGGCAACAGAATACAACGATTTTGAGAAATCGTGAAACTAAATAAATTCACGAAAATGGAAGCGATAATATTTCTCAGTGTTCTACAAGCCTCAATTTGTAATATTTTTCAATAAACAGTGAATAACTCGAAAACAGATCTAGATGGCTTCAGGGAATGATACATGAAATGAATGCGGCATTCGAAGATCTATCCGAAAAAGTCATAATTATTTATTTATTTATTAATCTTTATTGGATCACTTCAATTGGCCACGACCGAAGTCTTCCAGCCTGTTACAAACAATGCTAATAATGATAACTAAATTCTATAATAAAAATTAACAAAAAATTTAGATGGTACAAGAGATTGTGATTTAAAATTAGCGTAATCGACATTCATTCAGCAAGAAGTAAAGCGGTTTCTCAGGGATTTTTCTTTTGGTTGCATGGTTTTCTCTGAATTCAAGAGGTAGTGGCTGAATAATTTCTTTATTGTGGCTTTTTTCCATGAATTTCTTGTTGAGTCGTTTGATTCTTGCTTCTATTGGTTCAACCTTTGTTCTTTGGTAGAAAAAAGTCATAATATACAGGGTTTTCCATTTAAAATAAGAAGGTTGATAATTTCCGGTGAAAACGGAAGTCATTCCATTTTCTATCTAAAATATCTCTTCAGTAACAAAATGTCCCTTAAATCTGAATTCCTTTTAATTTCATCCCTCAACCTTTCATTTAATTCTGGGATTTCCAAACGCATCCTTGAGATGCATATAGCGTTTAATCAACAGTTGGGTAATCTGTTGGTCCCACGCAGAAAGATTTATTTATTTAATAAGTGACAAGGGTCAAGCTTGTTCAAACCTACAAACCCAAAAAAATTATGTAAATTATTTTAAAAATTAACAAACGAACGGAAAAAAGTAATAATAAAAGAGAGCAGTGATCATCGTGAATAGCGCCAATCGTCCAGACTGTTCTTGAAGCCATTCACTGATATAGCTTCCACAACAGATTTTGGAAGTTGATTCCACATGGTAAATATTGGGTTGAAGAAGATCATCTGCCTTGTAGGTTGAATGGTTCCTTCTGCAGTTTGAACTTATGGTCCCGCAAATTATTCGTATTCAGCCTGAACATGTCCCTCAGCTCCCTTCCGAAGTGTCCATTCACAGCGCGGAATGTGAAAATCATGTGAACATCAACCGTATAAAAGGAAATTTTTGTGAACTACGCACCCTGATTCGAACTTTGATTGTTCTATGATTTTCCCCAAAGCTTCTCTGGGAGCTCCTGAAGAAAATCAAAATTTATAGGAATACATTATGTCTACATGGTTTTAAAACTATACAAAAATGTATAATAATGTGTGAAGTCCAACGAGAGTGCTGATTATATTAAGTTAACGTTACTCTCCAACGTTATGGTTAACTCTCAGATAATAAGCATGTGTGTAATGATTTTACGTCTGAAATTTTTCAAATTCATTAATGTAGTATGACATATTTGCTTATGCAAAATATATGAATTTATTACAGAAACGTCTAGAAAATTGAAGAAGATTCTATGTAACCATTTCCTAGACTTTCTGTCATTTTCGTAACATGACTTTAGCTGGTCTAAGTTGTCAACAGAGTTCATGTATTTATTATAATCAGTGAGAATTATGAGACATAGTATTTCCAGAATTTCTCCAGTTTTACATCTTCGGTCAACTTTTGTCACCCCATTTGGCTGATGATTATTAGAAATGAGGTTGTCCTTCCATTTTGCAACATATATTACACCATCACTAATAAAATAATCGAAATCGCCCTTATTCAGTTCGTTATCCGTTTTGAATGTGGGTAGTTCTCGTCTTTTAGGATTTATTGTCCCACGAGCAAATGCTCCTTGATTTTTCAATACCTCCATAAGCTAAACGTTGCTGAAACAATTGTCAAAAAATATCTTGTGATCTTTATTTTCCAGTATTCGACATAGCCTATGAAGAATCCCCGGTCTTTCTTTCCGGTATAAATATCGAATTTATAGCAGTTACCGCTTTTGTCGGCTAGAATTCAGACTTTGTAGCCTATTTTGATAGGTTTTTTTGGTAAATATTGCTTCAATGAAGAACGACACTTCAATTTGATCATTGATTCATCCTATAATCTATAGCCATGTGTCCAATACATGGCTATAGTATTCGAGGAAATTTACTTGCAAGGAGGAAAGAAAGGGACGTAGTTTATACAGTTCATCAAACTTCGGGGAGGATCGCCTGGGCAATAATTCACTATCATTTATGTGGAGATTTGTGAGAATCCAGACGAATCTGTAGGGATGGGACATCATCTTGAACATCGATATTTCATTGACGATGTCGATGTTTTCACCATCGATGTCAATGGAAAATATCATCGATATAATCATCGATGTTGAAAGAAAAGAGACTAACATCGTTATCGTTCTGTATAGACACATTATTTAAAACGCGCCATCGAGGCAGAAAAAGTGTCTCCGTCTACCTGTACTGGCTCTACCATTCACACAGGATATGCTTGATACTTTGATAACGTTACAGTCTTCACAGGAAGTTTTTTGGATCCGGGTGATGAGGTGTTCGTGTGTGAGTCTACTATGGCCGATACGGAGTCTGCTTCGGATCACTTGTTGTCTTCTGCTTTTTGGGATATTTTTATGTGTTCTATGTATTTGTTAACTTCTGCTAGCTTAGTTGTGGACGAGTTCCATTCTGCTTGCCACAGTGCCTTTTGAATTTCTTGAAGAAAAGGTGTCAGATCAGTGTGTGTGTTATATGGAACATTTTCAGCGTCTGTGTTGGTGATAGAGGTCTTAGCTAGATGGTCGGCTCGCTCATTACCCCTAATCCCTATGTGTGCTGGAATCCACATGAATTTAATTTTCCTTCTGTTGGCATTTGCTATACTCAGTTCATTTTTAAACCTTGTAAGAATTGGATGTTAGTGTATAACGCATTCAATTTATGGGCAGGTCATGAACGCCTTATCTCTGCAAATGAAGCCCGCTTGGATGTTATTATTCGGAAATATCACTATTTTTGGGAATTTCTGTGGTATCATTGCAAGAAAATCCCTTGAGATGGTGGAAACAACAAATAGCAATAAATTATCTCGCTGTTCCATCTGAGCGCTTATTTTCGACAGCTGGGCAAACGCTGTCACAACAGAGAATAGACTGAAGGGGAAAAGAAGTGTTCCGAATCATTTTCTATCCCAGAAACTAAATAACTTAAGGGATCTGGTGATGGGACCAATTGTGGCAATTTTACTTTGCCTTCAGCACGACATATCCAGTAGATTCAGCACTGTATTTTACTCAATCATCTGGGGTGTCCTTGATCAGTATTTTAATACATTTCCCATGAAATTTTACTTCAACTTTTATAGAAGAAAATCTCATTAGATATGAATTAATGCTGCAACATAATTTCTACAATTCAAACCAACTTCATTCCTTTCCTAATCCTCATCGAATTCACTATTAAAAACACTTTGATTTACTATGGTTTCTCCAATTATGCAACACACAACAAGCTCTTATGAAGTGACAACTAAATTCCACATTCCTACTTTTTAGCTGACATAGCTTTCGAAATCTTTGCTTAAGGAGTCCTATTGTGTGCTCTATGTACACTCTGCTGTGGCTTAGTTTTTTGTTTATATATTTTTTTAATATTAGACAAATTGCCATTGGCCTTTTAGGGTGTTAATACTTTTCGAAGGCAAGGAATGCATAATCCCTGCACTTCTCGGGTAAAGTTCGGCTTAAAGGGCTGGTTCTAAAAACGCGATCATCATGTACACTTCCTGGATAGCCAATAAATACATTTATAATATTTTTGTGACTGTCACAAACAATTTGTGCCTGCAAAAAATTATATCAATAATTTATAAAAAAACTCACCATGGAATTATTTTAACATAACATAACATCATATATCGGTTTAAAACGTTCGATAACATTGTCCGATGCCTAGATTCCATCGTACACCTATTATTCCCACAATAACACTGATGCGGAGTCTGTCAGACTCCCTGACCGTGGTTGAGGGTTGGAGCACGCCGCCCGGGAAAATTATATTTTGCCACAGTCCCGTGTAAATTTTTCGCCATTTCTTAAAATTCTCTTGAAGTATTTCATATTGAATTTTCTTCCGTCTGACTGGAAATTCAAAGTCCCCGGGAGTAATAGCTGGACCCGCTTTAACGAGAATGATTCTTGTGGCGTCAGAAATCAAATTTGGCCAGTCCCCTGGATCAGAGCTAGGGTGAAAATTCATTTCAGTGCTTGTGTGTGTTGGGGATTATCGAGATTCGTTATTTGAGAAAGACGGAGAAATTACACTGTTACCGATTTCATTTCTATTAACAGTTCATTGTTAACCTGAATAATTTCAGCATTTGTATCCTCTTTCACTGAAGAACCTGATTTTAAATATTTTTTCTCGATATTTTTGTAACGCTCCAGAATGCTTCTGAGTGGCAGCTTGTTTTGCTTCTCTCTTTTTCTTATATCAAGCTCCAGAAAGTTTTTTCCGTTGGTCCAACATCCTACGTAAAAAAGAAAATCGAAATCAACTGACGTCTTGGAGCACAGCTCCCAAAAGTATTTTCCATATTTAATAAAATGACTCGTCGCTTTCGAAAACTCAGGGTTCCATATGAACACGTAATACATTATACGACAGTTTCTACGATACACGAAGCCGGTAAATATAAATGCGTATGTAAAAATTCTCAATCGGACGGAATGGTATCATAATAGTAATAAAATAAATGTATCAATTCAAGTACAAATACATTTCTGTAGTATATGACAAATAAAAATTTTTAAAATGCATTCACATACAAAATATCGAAACAATGAAAATGATCTCTGCTTTGAGTAAACGAAGCTAAATGAATTCATGTTAAAGAAAAAAAAATGCGCGTCTTGGTTTTTGATGATTGCTAATTCTTAATTCCAGAGCAACACAGCTCTCGTATGTAAGAAAAATTCAAGACAATGATATCCGGATATCCGGAATTAGTAGGTGTTATTCCTACCGTTTTCGTTATGCAATTTTTGACCTTATAATATTTATTACCTGTTGCCATGTTCTTGAATTCTGACAGCTGATTGAGTAAATGAAAAGAGATCAATATAAATCTTAAGTATTCACCTAGATCTAATAATAATAATATTGATATATTCTTCTACTATTACCATTACCCAGTAAATTAAGAACACTAATCTGCCTCAAATTTCAGCGAGGCATATTTTCAACTCATTCAAAGGTGCCTTTTCGAATTATTGAAACGACGGCTCTTTATACACATATGCGTACCTAAGGCGATCGATGAAAGACTCAAAAAAATCACCTACATCATTGTTAATAAACGAGAGCGCTTAATGCTCATTATCGTTTGGTTGTTAAATCCGACGGTAAAAAAATACGGAATTATAGAACTCACCTTCAATTTTGTAGAGTAATCCAGTTCGAAAATCACAACTCCGAAGATAGATGAAAGATTTGTGGCACTGAATAGTGTTGCAAAAATATTGAATATTGTGACGACACTGAGGACTAACGAGTTCATAATACCCTTATTTCTCCAGTATTTTAAACCCTTCCCGAATATAAAAATCAAGATTTCCGATTGGCAAACTGAAATTAAGAATCATTGCTGAATTATCCTAGAAACCCTTCCAGAAACTCAACAATCCCAGATGTTCATCAAAGCGACCGACCGTCTCGATAATAAACTCGTAAACAAGGGAGTGTAACCAGGATGAGAGGCCGCTTAGGCGTTGGCGAAATTCACAACCTGACAGGGATATTTATTTATGAGTAGAATGCTGCATCTTAGATACTTTTCCTTCTGCCAATATTACTCTAATGCCCACTGGCACCGTCAAATATATGTCTGACTTACGTCCAACTCAAATTTTAAGTTAGGTCTGAGACGCCGATTCTCTTGCACCGCAGTTTAAGTATCACAAAAGCTATGACTATTTTGAGCCACGAATATTCATGGCTTGAACAAGACTTTAGCCCGTCTCAAATATTCAAACGTCGAAAACGAACTTCAGTTTTGACGTGTTGTTTTTGATTGCGTGAATTCAATGAATTAGCATTTTTTCGGCGATTTCGGTTGACAAAAAACACTACTTTGCAACTGCTGAGATTGATTGAGTACGATTTAGAATTTCCAAGTGATATGTAAGTACATTTCTTCTTATATCTTATCTATGATAATGTCAGACCTCCAAGAAGGGAGTTCAAGCCTTGATGATTTCAGAAATCAGAGTGTATCACCGATGAGTCAACTGCTTACGTGTCTGAGATTCTACGCAACAGCAGGACATTTATTGGCTGTAGCTGATTTCATGAAAATACACGAATCAACACCATCCAGAATCATAGTCAGAGTTTCAGAAGCAATAGCTCGTTTGCGTCCAAATTTCATAAAAATGCCTCAGACAGAAGCAGAAATACGGTCCACCCAAAACGAATTTTACCAAATTGCTGGATTTCCCCGAGTTATGGGTGCAATTGATTGCACCCATGTTATTATGAATTCTCCAGGTATTATTCACTCTTGTTTGTGAAATGCACTACTTCGATGATATTCCACGGAGATGATGCTGAATTGTTCAGGAACCGCAAAAACAAATTCTCAATAAATGTACAAGCGATTTGCGATGCTAATTTGAAGATTCTCGATATAGTTGGACGCTGGCCTGGTTCCACGCATGACTCTACAATATATTTGAATTATTATTATCATGAACAGGGGTCGTTGTGGCTTCGTTCAGCCTTCCGGGAACTTCGACCGCAAGGATCTTTTGTTCTTTGAATATATTTGAATAGTTCAATTCGAGCTCATTTTGAGAATGGAAATTTTTCAAATTCTTTACTGTTAGGTAAGTCTGAGATTTTATATGTAAGTCAAATGATTTTTAATTTTTTTTTCAGGTGATAGTGGTTATGCGTTGAGATCCTATTTTTTTACTCCTCTTCGAAATCCTGTCAGCCAAGCAGAGATCAGATATAATGAATCCCACATTAGAACCAGAAATTGTGTAGAGAGAATGTTTGGTTTGTTAAAAAGACGATTTCCCATTCTAGCATATGGTATGCGGGTCAAATTACAAACTAGACTAACGATAATACTGCCGTCCTAAGCGAGAGTGCCGTATCTACAAAATCACGTCGGAGAAAACAGCAAACTAAGTTCAGATCATTCCCCTTTACAATAAAAGACATAGTTCTCGTGAAAATAAGTGTATTTAATGTAAAAGACACCTCATGAATCTATAGAGACTATTATTTTAATTTTTTTTTCATCAAATACATTAAAAATGCAAATACGGCGTTCTTGTTGAGGAAATTCGGATATTCTTATGCCGAAATTTTCCACATAAAGGCCGTATCTGTAGAAATCTCATGAATAGCACACATAATTAAAAACGAATTCGAAATTCACTCATATTGATATAAATACAAACGAAATGAAATTTTCCAAGTAGTAAGATGGTATCGTTAAATTTCTATAAAGTTCGAATCAATCAGCTACATGTAGATTTTGCCAAAACTGTTTCCTATTTTCAGGAATAATAGTAGAGAGTGTCTTAAGAATACTTTCTTTTTTCTCTCTACTTACTCCTTTAGGTTTTTGTAGTGTTTCGGGCAAAGAAATACCACCACTTCTAGCTGAGGTTTTTCGCAAAAAGTCAAGTATTTTATAATCACCATTGTAGTCCTGTTTGTAAAATAAACTGTAATTTCCTCTGTTGAATTCAACTTGAACCATATCACATAGGTAGGGCCTATTTGCGGTTTTCTTCAGTTTCGGTTGCGAGGTGTGATCTTTCCACTGAAAAAAATCATTGCATTTCATGATTTTCACGTCAACTTTTCCCTTATTCGACTTTTGGACGGCATCGACAAAATCAGGGAAATCGTGCGTTTTTCTTTGTTTCTTCAGGGATAGTTCTACCTGATGGTGGAAACTATCCGCTGACATAAACGTATGTCCAGGTTCGAAGTAATGAATTGATATTGTTTTGGCAGCTATCATATCTGAATTTACAATATAAACCAAAAATGTGAAAAAGCACCAATTTTTGTTCTGGCTCGAACAGTTGTCAAGCCATATAATTATGTTCTCCAAATCTCTATTTTTCTTTAAGAATGCGTAGAAAGTGCTTATGATGTCTTCCTTGTTACGGCCACTGATACCCTCATGCCACAACACTGCATATGGTTTTGCTTTCGAATTTCAACTAACTGCTACAAAACTTTCATGGTAGGCTATAATTCTTTTTGTGAATAATACTTTTTTGCATTGATCTACTCGTGGCAGCATTATAATTTTTTGTAAATCTGCGGAGAAGCAGCCATTATTCCTTTGGAAATTTTCAGTACCATGCTTCTGGTACAGTTTCCTTGATTCTTTGGCCAGAATAATGTGACGTTTCCAGTTTGAGCAAATCCCACATTGATCTTCCATAGCCCTTTCGGAGTGACCGTGTCGTGTAGCTTGAAATGTTCGCATTCTTCGCACTTTTCTTGGCCCAGTTTGGCAAAAGAAATATTTTTGGATCTAACCCTTAAGCGATAATATTCATATGATACTTTTATGTTAGGATATTTTTCAATGAAATCGGTGTACATTGTAGTAATGTTCACATCGCTAGGGAGATATCTACGGTTGGGGGCGTGTTCCCGTCTGTAATGGGAAATTTGTGGATTGAATGATTCTATATGGTCATTGATTACTCCTTCTTCTTTAATTTTGTTTGCCGATGGTTGCAGCCCTCTTTGATCTTGCTGAACACTCATTTGACCTTTAGGTGTTTTCGTGGTTAAAAAAAATGTTTTGCAAATATCTTGATCACATGAGTTTTCATCTTTCACAGAATATTTAATTGTATGTTTTTTCTTCTCACTTTATGTTGTTCTTCTCTTCACATCACCACAATCACAATTATTCAGGATGAATGCTTTGCGATCAACCCAGGGTAACTTCCAAAACTGGCAATTTATTTCTTTACGTCTCTCCTCTGAAATTTTGGAAGAACACTTTTTTATGCAGCCCTCACCGCACCCCCGCAAAACATTATGGTTTTTTTATAAGATTTTGTAATTTTAGTTTCTTCCTTTCTTGCAAGCTTGATTGATATTTTGTACGTTTTCTCGGGTTTCCCTTCTTTGTGTATTGCATTTCTAGAAATGACATAATATTTAGATTAGAAGAAGAACAGAAAAAAGAGTTTTTCACTTACCTGCTTGTTCTAAATTGTTCCAAGTATATCTGAAAATATGTAACATATTTCTTTGATTACTCTTCTAGAATTTTCTTTTTTTTTTGACAGTATTTTACCCTTAACATATTCCTCGTCCTTTGTTGCCCTTATTATAGAAAACCAATTCTTGGATACTTTCTAGGGGTTCCAAATAACATTCATCATAATTCCTCAAAGTTTCATAAACTGGACTATTTTCGACGCTGTTTTCTTGCGATATGATAATGTCGCTATGTATTCGGCAAGATGAATTTACTTTCATGAATTCTCCATATTCATGGCCATTGAAACAGGTTCCATCAACAGTTTTGAGGGGAGTTTCTTCAATTGGAAGGAATATTTCCTCTGTGTTTTGATTTTTGGCCATTTCCAGAATGAGTCTCGTTCTTGTCGACATTGTTTTTTAAAAAAAAACAATTATTTTGAAGTTACAACAATACCAAGCAAACTCTGAGTATTTTATCACTCCTTCACTTGACTTCACTTGGAAACATTAAATTTCTCTCGCCGCATTTGACTTTGCAAGCAAAATGGAATTATCACTAGACAAGACTGCAGTATGTACATAACAAACTGCGCGCATTAGATGTTACTAGGCAAAAGTGCCGCATGTAAAATTCGCTAAGCAAAAGCGCCGTATGTACAAGGTGGATAAGGCGTTCTTGCTAAGAACTCGTCCGGCGTTTTTACTTAGGAAACTCCTGAAATTTTATACATGCGGTAACCAATTACTGATGAATATGGGTTTAAACGAACGTATATACTGCATTTTTGGTGAGCAGAAGGAAAAATTTATAGGATTTCGAACCCATAGAACCAAAAATCTCAAAATTCAAATTTTTGTAGATACGGCACTTTTCCTTAGGACGGCAGAATAATGGCAGTAGCTGTTTTACACAACATCGCCGTGGACATGAACGAAGGTGAAGCTCCTGCTTCCGAGTCGGAAGATATAAATGAAGACTTCTCACAAGAAATGATCAGTGCAACTCAAATACCAGAAATTCAATCTATTGGAAATGACCGAATTGATTTAAGACAAGATTTCATTGATTAAAATTTGTATTTTTTTGTTAAATAATGTTGCAGTTCATATAATTGTTAACGAATTATCATAAAAACATATTTATTGCTATTTTTTATTCAAAATGCAAATAAAGAATTGTTGGAATACATTAAATTATTTTCTTAGAATAAAAAGAAGTTATCTTTCAGCATTGCTCTTTTGCAGTGCCTTCAACTGTTTTTTTTTTTATGGCAATATCTAACATCAATGATTCTTCCTTTAGGGTTGCCTGTTTTTTTTTTTATTTTCGATATCATTTTTCAAATGTTGCTCCGTGAACTCAGCAATAGCAGTTCTTCTCTCAAGGAGAATATTATATTTCTCTGCCACTGAACTTGAGGTCAACGCCTTCACTTGTGGTGATGGCCTGCGTCTACTTCCAATCACATTCTGCGATTTCTTTTTTGCACAAAGTGCTTTTGTAATAGGATCGCTGCAGCATTTTTGGGTAGTATTTTCCCCATGTCTTCTCCTGACCAACAAAATTAGTGGCTTTCTGAAATAATGCATGATATATCATGTTGTTAGTAGCTCATAATTCAACTTACAAATAATTTTTTCTTGAATTTACTGAAAATGAAGTACTGGGACATTCTTCATTCATTTGTAACAATGCTTCAGATTGATCTCCACATTGTGAATTACCCGCCCCAATCAGAGACGCAATATCTTCACTCTCCTAAAATTATATTTTTTTTGACACGTTCATGTTTCAGCTCTAAATGAAAATAACTCACTTCATTTGTGTTTCCTTCTGAATTGCTGAAGGTGCATGGGATTATATTGTCTGAGTCGAATGCATTCTGCATTCCTTTCAACGACTTCGAGTTAATGATGGATTGAAGTAAGTTATCCTCTTCATCACAAACTTCAGCAGTCGAAATCCCACCTCCTGTTAATATCAGTTCTTTTCTTTCATCAACCAATTTTTTTCAGAGTTTTTTTTTTTTATTTGAATAGAATTTCTTCAATGAATCTATGCTCCTAGGAATCATGTTCGGTGATTCACTATTGAATCTGTCGGTCACTTCTTGCCAAGACTTTACCTTCTCTTCATTAGAAACAGCATCAGTCTTTTTATTTTCAAGCACCTGTTTAATCTCATTCACGAGGCTAAGAAGTAAGGTTTTTTCCCGTGAAGAAAAATTCGCGCCTCGACCCTTTTCTTCATGGAGACTTCATAAGTATTCATATTCCAAAGTTCTAAAATATTGAAGCTGAATTTAAATTCTATCTCACAACTGAACCACGATTTGAGTTACCTGAAATAAATCTCACTTGGATCTAAATTGTTTCAACCGAAATAAATCCTCACAAACACAAACGTCTTGAACCAGTCGACAAGCGGTCTAAACTGTTTTTATATTTATAATGCGGGTTTTTTTGGGTTAATGAAAATAAACGCAATATTCGAATGAAGAAACTTAATTTTTGGTGATAAATGTCAAATATATGAAATATATGAACCGTGAACATCAACTACGATGAATCTTCGACAATCTTCTGTGCCTGTTCGCCAGCGGCCAAGTTATATGTCGTTCTGAATCAGAATACTGAAAAAGAAAATGCAAAATATCTTGTTTGTCTAAAAATTCGAGTGTTCTTCTTACTTCGCTGTGCTTAGTGCCGACACAAAACCAGATGGTCATATCACATTTCTATGTCAAAACTAACAAATTCATTGTTGCCAGATTGGGTATTTCTTAGCGCGCGTGCTTAACAAAGTCGTTTCTATTACATTCGCGGTGCAAGATCTGATCCGTTAAGGCGGGGAAAAAGAATGACTCAAAATTTAAGGGCACCTTAGATAAGGATGCCTTAACCAGAAACGGTGCAAGTGGGCATTAGTTTATTTGCATTTTTATCTGGTTATTTGTGTACATGTATGATATATTTGGTTGGCCAGGCTCAAAAAGCCGCCCCAGAGTCTGGTCGTGTTTTCGCTTTCTCTTTCAAAGGAAAAAAATTCTAGTAATACGATACTGATTTTGCCGCCCCGGCAGACTGCCCGGTTTGCCGGCCCTGGCGGCGGCCCTGGTTGAGAGGAATAAAAAAAAATTTACCTGAATACAATAATATTTTTTCCTATTCAAATAGGATACAGTATCATCCTTAGGTGCATCAATTCTTATATTAGTACGATCTATGCACCCAATTACATTGGGAAAACCCATTTTAGAAAATACATTGGAAATGTTCATGAATTCCCCCACTAACGGCCAAACAATAACACTGTTTGATAGAAATATTGTAACATTTTTCATAATGATATGAAGAGTGCTTATTGATAAATTTAACCTATCGGCCACATCCCTATATAATGCTTGCATTCACCGAACGTAACTGTTGTGGAACTGTTGGGGAATCGTCCGGTGGCACATACGCTACAAACTCAACACGTTCCGGAGAAGCGGGCATTTTGGGAGCGCTTTCTGTTTATGCTAGGTGGCAACATTCTTCGTTCGGTGAATGCAGGCAATGTCGATTCATTAAGGGCGAACCACAAAAATGATAAAACATACTTTTCACTTCCCATACGTTGAAACCCTGTTTCTTTGTTGGAATAATAATTGGAAGCTTCAAATTTTGTTTTAATTTTTTCAACAATCTCTCTGGAAACCCTTGAAAAATGGAAAATTTCAAGATGAACATGTTATCCATATTGATAGTGTAGCAAAAACACACACATTTAGACACTTTCCTGAAATGTTCAATGGACTCTTTATCTGAATATAATGCCACTGTCTCCTCAACGGAATTTTCATTTTTTGGATTGTCTAATAAAAGTTCAGAAAGAATTAGATTGGACCCAATGTTATTAACTAGGAAATCTTCATCTGTGCGTTCTGAGGACGACGAAGAACTGGAGGATTCGAAGAAGTCTTATAGATCCATATTAATGATAAATAATAATAAATACCATAATTAAGTCACAAAAACTACATAGAAACAGTGGAGATTTGGGTTTGAGGATGAATTCTCAACTCAAACACATTCCAAGTTACGTATGAGGTTATGAATTCATAAGCAAACATGAATGAAGAAAAGGATCTTTCATTTCTATTTCTCTCTCTTTCTTATTTGTATCGTTTGTTAACGATCGGGTTTTCAAAAACTTGAACCAGTCCTGGAACCGTCCTAGGAATTCAAACTAGTGCGCATCTGTTCGATTTTAGGACTTTTCTGAAAATTGTAACCCGAATAAAGCGGGCACTCTCATTCACTAAACGCCCATGATAAAACAATGTTATGTTCGATTCAATCATCTACCCTGTTTTTTTCTCTGCCGTTAAAATCTATTCGGAAGATTTTCCACAGCCTGTATTCTGTTACTTTCCATTGGAATTAATCACCTAATTTCTGACAAAATCGCTGATTCATTGAAATTCTCATTCACTAAACGCCAATTATAAAAACAATGTTATGCTTGCTATAGATTCATATACCCTGTTTCTTCTCTGCCGTTGAATTTTATCTTGTAAACTTTCCACGGCCTGTATTCAGACACTTTCCACGGAATCTAATTACCCAATTTCTGACAAAATCGCGGATTCATTGAAATTCTCATGCACTAAACGCCCATCATTAAAACAATGTTAAAGTTGATACATTCACCTACCCTGTTTTTTCTCTGCCGGTCAAATCTTTTCGAAAGATTTCCCAGGGCCAGTATTAAGTTACTTTCCATGGAAATTAATCACCCAATTTATGACAAAATCGCTGATTCATTGAAATTCTCATTCACTGAACGCCCGTGATTAAAATTATGTCATGTTTGCTATAATAAATAGTTTCAGGCTTTCACGACCGGATATATTGGTCGTGGTCTATTAGGAATTATTTCACCTAACGCTTCGCCCACAACTGCGGTAGGCATCTTCAGAGAATTCTTGGTCTGAGGTTGTAACTCGACCGCTGAATTTCCGAGAGTGATGCTGGATTCGATCCGTTGGCCCAACTTATACCACGATCATTGACGGGAGAAGGTAGTGGGTTCACGCGCGCGATGTTGATTAGTCCATCGCTCCCACTTCGTATTTGCTTGATTTTGGTCTTTTCCAACACAGGCAACCATGCGCTATGTAGAAAGGAGAAGAAACTCCTCTGGAATCCTCTGAAGATGCCTACCGCAGTTGTGGGCGAAACGTTAGGTGAAATAATTCCTAATAGACCACGGCCAATAAGCCCGGAAGAATCTCTTAATGTCTATATATTCACAAACCCTGTTTCTTCTCTGCCTTTGAATTCTATCTTATAGACTTTTCACGACCTGTATTCAGACATTTTCGACTCAAACTAATCACCCAATTTCTAACAAAACCGCTGATTCATTGAAATTCTCATTCACCAAATGCCCATGATGAAAACAATGTTATGCTTGATACATTCACCTACCCTGTAGTTTCTCTGCCGTTAAAATCTATTCAGAAGATTTTCCAAGGCCAGTAATCAGTTATTTTCTATGGAAATTAATCACCCAATCTCTGACAAAACCTCTGATTCATTGAAATTCTCATTCACTAAACGCCAATTATAAAAACAATGTTATGCTTGCTATAGATTCATATACCCTGTTTCTTCTCTGCCGTTGAATTTTATCTTGTAAACTTTCCACGGCCTGTATTCAGACACTTTCCACGGAAACTGATCACCCAATTTCTGACAAAATCGCTGATTCATTGAAATTCTCATTCACTAAACGCCCATCATCAAAACAATGTGTTGCTGGATTCGATCCGTTGGCCCAACTTATACCTGATCATAGACGGCAGAAGGTAGTGAGTTCACGCGCGCGATGATGATTAGTCCATCGCTCCCACTTCGTATTTGCTTGATTTTGGTCTTTTCCAACACCGGCAACCATGCGCTATGTACAAAGGAGAAGAAACTCCTCTAGAATCCTCTTAAGATGCCTACCGCAGTTGTGGGCGAAACGTTAGGTGAAATAATTCCTAATAAACCCCGGCCAATAAGCCCGGAAGACTTTCTTAATGTCATGCTTGCTATATATTCACGAACCCTGTTTCTTCTCTGCCTTTGAATTCTATCTTATAGACTTTTCACGGCCTGTATTCAGACATTTTCGTCTTAAACTAATCACCCAATTTCTGACAAAATTGTCGATTCATTGAAATTCTCATTCACTAAAAACCCATCATTAAAACAATGTCGTGCTTTGCTATACATTCACATACCTTTTTCTTCTCTGCCGTTGAATTATATCTTATATAAACTTTCCAAGGGGTCCGTCAAGTTGGCCCGGTAGTTGTGGCATTTTTACAAAATTTTTTGCTCATTGCTGATGCTAGGTCAGTGCTGGCTAGTGCTCAAGAAAAAACTGGAAAAACTTCGATGGTACTCGTAAAAATGAAAATTCAATTTTCCGGGCCAACTTGTATGCAGCCCGGAAAAACCAGCATTTTTCATCGAGAGCTTGAAAAAACTTAATGCTAGCTGAGTGCTGGCGAGTGCTGAAGAAAAAATTTGAAAATCTCACTCAGGAGTGGAAAAATTTGTAATTGAATTTTCCGGGCCAACTTTATGCAGCCCGGAAAACCCAGCATTTTTCAATGAAATTTCGAAAAAGGTTAATGCTAGCCAAGTGCTGGCGAGTGCTGAATAAAAAATTTAAAAATCTCATTCAGAAGTGGAAAAATTTGCAATTGAATTTTCCGGGCCAACTTGATGCATTCCGAAAAAATCAGAATTTTTCCATGAAATCTTGAAGGAAGTTCATATTAGTGAAGTGCTGGCGAGTGCTAAAAAAAATTTGAAAAATCTGCCATAGGAATAAAAAAAATAAGGAGTTAATTTTGCTTAGCCATTTTGCGGAGCAACGTATAGCAGCCCACAGAAAAAGGTTTTATCCAACACATAACAATTATGAGATTTCTTATTAATGTCATTGTTGATAAATCAAACACTAGTATGTTATGATCCATAACGCACTAGTGACTTATGGATTATAACCCACTTTCATATTTATTCATAACTATTACAAGCTGAATTCACACTGATATTAAAATTTGAGAACGCCAACGGTTTTTTCTTATTTGAAGTTATTGTTACGCTAAATTCACACAAAACCGAATTTCTGCCGGTCATCCAAATCGCACGCTGATTGATGCTGGCGTGAATGCCAGGTCGCATTCACCAATCAGCATGCGATTTGAAAGACCGGCATGAAACTGACCGACCAAAAACCGGTGTGTGTGTGGATCTAGCGTTTACTACGTTGGTTAGTTAATTGGAACCAATGGCTACCCTATCGGTACAACTGCTGATAGTGCTTGAAGACGCTGATGCATTACAAACTTACAACTTTTCTGCAATTTGTACCGATTCTTTACGGTATCAGGGGTGACGTTTCAAATGTAGTGATATTTCCCCTGCATCGATTTCTCTAATTTTCCACACATTAGCTGTCACACCTCAAATTTTTGTGAGAAACAAAATAATGGCTCGTCTCAAAGACATGTATTTTTCCAGGAAAATATTCTCTTTGCCATATTTGTTGTTTGAGTGAAACTGACGGAATAGATAAATCGGGTAAATCCACTTTATCCGAACAGAAAAAACAATATCTTTAATCCCTATCGCTGACGATAGTGAATCTACAGAAGAAAAATTATTTTAGATAGCGTTTTCACTGATGAAGAAACTAACTCAACTCAGTTGGAATTACTGGAATCAGACGAATATGAATCTAAGTTCAAAACTTGGTCCTTATCTATTTGAGATAAATCAAAAATGGCCAGTGGTAAAGAAATTGATGGGGATCATGATAATATGCAGTACCTACCTAAAATCATAAAACCAATAACTAATTTATGTAAATTAATCATTGCTGCTTTGGATAGCAGTGATGACGCCAATCCTGAATAATTGCGGGACAGTTTGTTCCAGTGCATAGAAAGAGCATAGAAAGCAATTTCAACAATATGAAAAACTGAATTTTTCACAACTTTCAGCTGCTTCTGAGAGTGGATGACGTGATTAGGAGGCACATGTATAGAAAGGAATAATGTGTCTTGCTCTAAGTTCGAGTGCTTCTTCAGGCACAAGTGCTGTCAAAATGTCGATGACTCAAAAAATGTCATAACAAACACCTGCAGGATAGATTGTGTTCTTCAAATTCTGAGCATATTATGATTCGCCTGAATTTAGGTTGAGAATACAAAACTGGTATGAGAGTGAAGAACACTACATAATTTCTATAGTTCAGAAACTTGTCACAGATTAAATGGGTGCTCAAGTTCATGAAATGAGGAGTGAACTTATGAAAACAATTCATAAAGGACAAATGCTGCCAAACAATTTGAACCACATTTTGACACACGAGATGGTTGTGACACACACAACCCTACCAGAACTGCTGACCAAACTCATGAATATCAATTTTTTACCTTGGTGTAAAACTGCTGATGTTTTTTGTCCTGGTTGTGACTATGAAGAAGTCATCAAATCAGCTTTATTACCGATCAGTTGTAAAGATGACTTCGAAAAAAACTCCAAACTTCACTTTCCACCAAATAGATATTCTGTGGAAGTAGTAAGCGGAAATCTAAGGAGATAAATAAAATATAGAACAAATGATTGTTTTTTATGTTTGGAATGGAGAGATATAAAAGGAGGTGATCAACAATGCAAACTCTCAGATATTCCAAATTGCATTTCTCTGCAAGAAAAATACACACTCTGAAAGGTATAATTGAGATAACTGGTGAAAAACAAAATTCGTATAAATGAGGATACTAGAGTGACAACAGCGCTATTGATGTTCACCTATTGAAGGAATAGATTTTTATGTTTTTATTATTGAAATTTAATTTTTGTAATCCAAATTCAATATTGTATATAAATATATGTATAGAAAAATATTTATGTTTTTTCACGAATAAATTTATCAAAATGAAACTTTTCGCTTTGATTCATTCTCATCTAACGAAATCATCGAAAAACAACTATAATTTTCAACTTGGATTCACGGATAATTGTCCGTTTCATCATATTCTCCCTCAAGGATTACAAATTCAATTTTCTCACTTTTTCAGACGATATTTTCTAACATGAAATATGAAAAATTTCTAAGAAAAAGAAAATTCTTTGCCTTTACGCAGGCCACATCGAGAACATTTTTGAAACATAGATGAATTCAAAATAGTAATCATTCAGTGAAAGAGGAAGTATAGATTTCTTTTTTAGCATTTGATCGGAGATGTAAACCTTCATTTTGACGCGATTGGATGTCACCACCTTAGTACTTTGTAATATTTTACTCATAACTTCTCAACCAATTGCTTCAAATATCGAAGTTTTTCATGCAGATTTTTTCCCTGAGATGTATGGGATACTGATGAGGCCAAACAAGGCCGAAACCGGTATATCTCTCATCTCAGTGACAAAATCTAATATCATTTCTCCAAGCTCATGATATAAGATCTCTGAGCCTGGGAATTGAAAATGGTATTCATTTCGATGATTACTATTTCGAATTCATCTATGTTTCAAAAATGAAAAATATCCTTTCAGTTTTTCTTTCCTCGAAATTCATCTGTATTCGATTCATTCAGATTTTTTCTGATAAATTTTATCGTTAATGTTTTTCATTTTATTCATTTTTCCTACAGCTTTCCCCAGTTACCAATAGAAACATATTCTTTTCAGAATATCATTTTCAGAATATCAATACAGAATGCTGTTATTTCCGGGAGACTTATGAGTTGAACCGGAAAATTTTATCGAAATTCATTTCTCTGTTCTCGAAAATTTTTATTTTTTCGAGTAATTACTTGCTAGAATCCAACTAGTACTCGCTAGAATCGAACTAGCTTCCGAAAAAAAAACGATTTTTTAGGGCAGTCATAGGTTGTCCCGCGAAATGGCTACGCAAAATTCACCCCTAAAAGTTTTTGTTCTCATGGCAGATTTTTTCAATTTTTTTTCAGCACTCACCATCACTTCACTTATATCAACTTCCTTCAAGATTTAAATGAAAAATTCTGATTTTTTCGGGCAGCATCAAGTTGGTCGGGAAAATTCAATTGCAAATTTTTCCACTTCTGAGTGAGATTTTAAAATTTTTTCTTCAGCACTCTCCAGCACTTGGCTAGCATTAACTTTTTTCAGAATTTCTTTGAAAAATTGCTGGGTTTTCCATGCTGCATGAAGTTGTCCCGGAAAATTCAATTGCAATTTGTTCCACTCCTGAGTGAGTTTTTCAAAATTTTTTTTCAGCACTCGCCAGCACTTGGCTAGCATTAACTTTTTGCGAAATTCCGTTGAAAAATGCTGGGTTTTCCGGGCTGCATAAAGTTGGCCCGGAAAATTCAATTACAAATTTTTCCACTCGTGAGTGAGATTTTCAAATTTTTTCTTCAGCACTCGCCAGCACTTAGCTAGCATTAAGTTTTTTCAAGCTCTCGATGAAAAATGCTGGTTTTTCCGGGCTGCATACAAGTTGGCCCGGAAAATTGAATTTTCATTTTCACGAGTACCATCGAAGATTTTCCAGTTTTTTTTTCAGCACTCGCCAGCACTTACCTAGCATTAGCAATATACAAAAAATTTTGTAAAAATGCCACAACTACCGGGCCAACTTGACGGACCCCTTTCCAAGGCCTGTATTCAGACACTTTCTACGGAAACTGAATGTTTCTTCTGTTCTATTCGCTTGAGCTTCAATCCCTGGAGCACTCGATCTCCGTTATCTGTTTTTGGAAGTATATTCCCCAAATTTCGGAATCTATCTTGGGGTCGACTGCAAGACAGGCCTTCTAGCTGTGTCAGCATGTATTGTAGAGTGACTATTCTTGCAAACTCACAGGACACAGCCTCTTAAGTTTGCCTCTGCTGTGCCATATTACCCTCAAGATTCTCATAATTTTTCAAAGTATCCGGCGGATACATTGGAGCTTATGTTTATCTCCTAAATTTCATCACAAATAAGAATAAAAAAATAATACTTTTCAGTGATTATTACCTTAACTGGAATGTATCTCCTCAAAGAACAATGGTTGCACCATGAATTGGGCTCTAGTTGTTTCTTGGTGCCGTATGTATTTTATGTATGCTTTTTGAAAATTATCGAATTTTTGTCGGCACCTCTCACTGTCATTTGCCCCAATAAATAGATATTTTTCTCGAACTCGTGTTCTTTGTGGGTCTTCTTGTCATCTCTACATCTCAGAAAAAGTTTGATGTGCTGGGGAGTTGATTTCCTATTTATCCGAATAACTCCTTCGGAAGCTACAATTTCCTTATCTCCTTCTATTTGAAAATTATCGATAAAAACAAAATTTTATTTTCGATACGGGGAACTGTATACATAATAGTAGATTTTACTCAGTTTTATGTCATTTTTGAGCCAGATGCTTCGCTCGAAGCTCACGATGCCTGCTGTGCATTTAAATAAGGTAATGCGGCAGGATCTTACAAAAAATATCAAGTTTGAATATTGACTACTATTATTCAATAAAATATTTACCATTCAATAACAATTGTGCTGTAATAAGATCCGGTACAACAATCAGTCTACCTTCCCCTTAAATATTTAATACCACTTGAAATTGTTTTTCTTCCATATAGATAAGAATCCAACCTTACTTCTTTATGGCAATTATTCCATTCAACAAATTTTTCATTTCAATTATGACTAGAATTGCAATGAGAAAGAAACTCCATGAGATACAAGAGAATAAAACCTTATGAACATGAGCACAAGAATGGGATTATCTGATGCTAGTACTCGTGAACAATCATTTCTCGAAGTCATGGTGGTAAACTTCGATATACTGAAAAAAAGAACAAATAGTAAATTCAGAAGAAACAACTTTTAGCATTCCTATTCAAAAACTGCCGTTTCAGGTGATACATCTGTAATTTGAACCCAAATACCCATTCAAAGTTTCAATTAGTGTTTCTGAATAATGTTCTTACTTGAAATGCCTTGGTTAACATCTCCAAGTAGCCATGTTCCTCAAATGGCTCTTCCCAAATAATTTGGGCTTGCTCAAGGTCCAGTCATGACTCCAGTTTTATTGGAGGCGAAATGCTAATTGAAAACGTTAAGAGACGTGAAATGACTCAACCTTTTTTTTTTTTAATATTAACTGATACTTACCTTCTCTAACATCAGAGGAGCTAGTGGAAGGCTTGCGGAAATTCTTTCATTATTGGAAGTGTATTCTGCATCCCCTGCTTTTCTGATAGCAGTCTCAATTCAATCTGAAATATATACGATATGTATCGATGCATATTTTAATTTCTTTCCAAAATCTTCCATCGATTCTTGTTTTTCATATGGGGCAAATTAATTGTAATATTTATTAAAATTTCATTTGGAAATCTTCCATTTGAGTACTAGGCCTCGTTCTTGTGCAGTGCATGTCAATCAACTCGACTTAATATCTTGAAATGATATTCTGAAAATCGGACTAGCAACTAGACCTTTTTTCTGGCACATTGTGCTTTTTTTGCTGGTCACCTTCCCGGAACAGCAGTGGTTTCCAAACTTGTTGGTACTACGCCTCCCTTGAAAATTTAATCAGTTGGCGCCCCCCCTGGGTATATCGTAAAAAAACACAAACATTTTCACTCTTATAAAATTTATTCATAGACACTTATGGAAAACGATATTTCATATTTGAATTTAATAGGAGGAATGTGCTTGCACATTAGCACAAAGTTTATCGAATCTTGGTGTTTGTGTCGACAAAGCTTCTCGTGTTTGGATTTCATTGAAGCCAAAGCAGAAAATCGAGTTTCGCATAGATATGATGTTGCGAACCCCAGCAGTACTTTCATAGCTTTGTTTGACAAAGTGCTATATTCTTTATCAAGATTTAACCAGAATTGAACCAGTGATACAATTTGAAATTTATGTTTCAATGTAGTATCACAGGATAATGCGATAAATTTTTCTTTTTTGATACTGTTCAATCCAAATTCATCAGCTTCTTCCTTGATAAGTGGATTCTGTATCCATCTAAACGTTGTAAAATCAAGATCACCATAATAATTCGAAAATTGAAGTAACAAACTATTTAAGTGTTTCACAAAGAGATTCTTGTTTGCTTCTATGTCATCTCGGGCTTATTATATTATACGTTGAAACATATCAATCTCATTTTTTTCTGCAAATTGGATTTCCATAGCTCCAGTTTTTCGATAAATGCTTTCACTTTGTCCTTTTGTGACAGCAAATGCATTGCATTGATTTATTGAGGATACTTTATTTTCTGTATGAGACTAGTAAGGCATTTTATGGAACATAAACAATTTTTCGAAATTTTGCTTGTTTTTAGATATCTCATCAGAATGAATAGTTACAGATTGCCGTTTCAATTTGCCGGGTCTCATACTATCAGCAGCCAAAACTTTTGAACACAACAAACACATTGATTTTTCCACATTATCATTAATGATATTCAAGGGCGCCGGCAGGATTTTATTCAGGGGGGTGCAGAAAAATTGTTTCCACCAACCCCCCCCGCGTAACTTTTTTTACGAAAAATAACGAATTACATTTCTAAACTACAATCAGTGGTGTGTTTATTTAATTTAAATACACTGAGAGAACAGTTTATTTGATAAATAATATAAGTCAAAATAAAAAATATTGTTAAGAATCTAGAAAGATCTCGAAAACTCGACCAGGAAGTGATAACGTCACGTTATTTCTTCGAAAGAAATGATAAAGTGTAAACTGATACTTTCTCTGGAATGTTCCTTTTGATATTCATTCTCTGAAGGAGCATGATTCATCGTTAAGTAGGTCATGTTCTAGAGTGTTCCGGAATATATCAAATTTGTATTTTCTATTCTGTTTTCTATTGTTATGTGCATTCTAATAAAAAAACATTACGCAAACAATTTTTTTATTATCAAAAAACCATTTTTTCTCGAGAAATTTTTTTTTTCAAAAGCCAGGGGGTGCATATGCACCTCCTTGCACCCTCCTCCCGGCGCCCATGATGATATTGGTAAAACCGAACGATAGATAAAAGGAGTCGTATTTCCTTGTCTTGGGAGTTCTTCCTTCCTGTGCTTTGTAGCTTAGCTACATTCCCATCACTTGTGTCAACATCAGAATCTTCATTATTAGTGGATTTTCGCTTATATCCTATCAAATTCATCCATTTGTCTGAAAATATTATATCATTCTGAAAAATGAAAGAATTGAATTACTTACTATAATGATGAGCGAGCAATCAGGTCAATAACAATAGAAACACAATCTTACACTGCTGAATCAATTAAATATTAGTTGTGACACGAAACAAATTGGTGAGTCTTTTCTGGATGCAGAGAGTGGATCTTCGTTTGGGATATGACCAGGGTTGCCACAAGTCACAAATGAAAGTCTAGTGGTTACCAAATAAAATCTACTAAAATTCTACTAGTATTGGAACTAAACGGATCTACAAGATTTCTATTCAATTGTTTCAAGTTTGGAAGTTTCGTTTCATTTGAGCGTTTTCGTTTTCTCACATATATTTTTGTCAGGACTTCGGTATAAAATATTGTGAGCTTTATGAACAAGTTTTGCTTTCGCAGGTCTAGCTAAATCATTTAATCTTTTACCAGTGTGGTAGTAAGTTTGCAGGAACTCAGTTGGAAATAGGTTTAATATCTTGGAACTCAAAAGATTGTACTGGGCATGAGTCAAACGGCTGGAAAAGGTATAAACAATTATGTCTTTGCAGATTGATAAAAGAAGAAAAATTAGAGAAAGAGACTCACTGTTTCAATATATAATTTATTTCTTGAGGGTTCAGTCAGACGTTCACTTTCCTTGTAAAATTTTCCTCCATGCGGTGTCAGGTCTAACAATGTTTTAAGATCAAAGTCTCGAAAGTTTTGATCAAAATTCTGTGTCCACAGGTTCTCTTGTCCATTAAAAGAGATTGATTTGTTTTGAAAGGCACTATAATTTCACTGGCACTATTGTCATCAACTGAGGTAAAACTATTCTTGTGTTTATAATACCTATAGCTCCATGGCCGATAAGTTATGGGAAACACTGTGTATATCTAGGTATGTACTTACATCAATAGTGGATTATGTAATAATTTTAATGATGTCTTGATTTTATTTTGGGATATTTCTTCGATATATGCATTTAGATGCCCCATAAAATCCAACTTTATCCCGGTAGAAGGAATTAATATCGTCCTTCTTAATTCTTGATGAAATATCTGAAGTTAAGTCGTTGACTTAAAATGAAATATAATGCTAATCAATATAGTTGAAACAAAAAAACAAAAGAAAAATTTAAGGTATTCATTGGAAGTACAAATAGCTTTTTTCATTTAGATTGTTATTCTAATACCCTTACAATACGTATACCCGATAGGATTAAATGAAAATGAAATGCCTAAAATACTAGCCTCTATCGGTTAAATAAGTACCATTAGATTCTGTTTCGTTAATTGTCGCGCATTCACAATAAAACGGAAGGTCGTCAGACACTTGTTTACATTTTTATATGAATCTGAAGTTACTGACCCTGAAAATGCTGAATTAGGGATTCGATTCCCCACCTAGTTGAGAGGTCTTCCATTTTTTAACTATTTGTTTTCATTAACAGTAGTTCATTCAAGCAAATCATACGCAACTGTATCAAAACCTATTGGAACTCGACGAGGTAAACATTGGAAGGTTAACGAAAAAGCTTCCGAGCAAGTAATAGGCAATATTTACAGCGACTAATAAATAAGCACTGTGTACAGCAATTAATAAGAAGTACTAGACCTTAAAATGAATAGATGCTAGGAAAGATAATTCGCAAATTTCTAAAACAACAGAAATAGGCCAATCATGATCTGGAGCATCATTATTCTCATCATGCCGAGCGTTTGTACTTCAGCAATATATTTGAAGAAATGGTGAAAACGTTCCGGATGATTGGGATATTCTCGACGGAAACGATGTTC
This sequence comes from Hippodamia convergens, assembly GCA_038502775.1. Lineage (NCBI taxonomy): Eukaryota > Metazoa > Arthropoda > Insecta > Coleoptera > Coccinellidae > Hippodamia > Hippodamia convergens. The sequence goes on along the minus strand of CM076607.1, from coordinate 52,607,122 downwards.
TGCCAAATAGAAAGGGAAGTGTTCACTGCGACGCCCGAATCTCGGGACATCTCCCTTTACAACTCTCTATAATCGCTCTACATTCTGTGTATGTGCTCTAGAATCAGTCAGGATCTACAGAATTCATGCTGTGATTGACCTTTAGATGTTGAAATCCTTCGTTAGTTAAACAGTTATAAGCACTTCAACAATCCGACATAACGGTGGTACCTGGCAGTATACACACGTTAATCAGCCCTTATAAAGTTTCTTGTTTCCTATTAGGAACAGGAATCAAGAAAAACTTTTTCGAGCCTCTCTCAATCCCACCAAAAATCCACTCACCCTCGATTAGTCTACCCCTATTGTATTTCCTTTTTCCAAACTTTGCTTCATCTATCTCCACAATTTTGCCCACACCCCCTAAACGTTCTGAATTTTCAATGATATTGATGAAGCATACCTCCCGACAGAAACTAGTCCAGTCGACAACCGTTTGTATGGTCTAGAGTCTAGACATTTAGAGTTCCAGTACTTCTTGCTTCGGTTGATATGTCAACCAAGATGCTACAAATTTGCAAATATCTTCGACCGATCTTTGACGCACTCTTCTCCTATTTGAGTTCACCACCACGGTGGTTGTGGTGCAAACAAAACGTTCTCGGTCGGAATAATATCAGCAAGATTTGTTACATCTTGAGCATATCAAATTACCACCAAACTCTATCACGCCATGCTCTTTCAAAAACGAACGTAATTTCTCTTCATTTGAAATAAGCATAAGAAAATTAAAATGCGTATATCTGCAACCCCTACAAGCCATGCTAATAATTCACTATCACCAATCACTCAGCATACATACACCCTCTACCCTCTCTCACGAAAGAAATCAAGCATACTGAGGTTAAACTTTCTAGGGAAAGGGGAAATAAAAAGGCATTGCTAAATATTCATATTTAACTGATATATTAGGGCGCGAAAAAAAATTAGGATTCAAATTCATATCACGTGACCGGAAGAATCTGAAAACAGATTCGTGTTCTGCATATCAATGTTAGTGTTTACTGAATTTTTCGTGAATTTTTGAGATTTTTGGATCAGTCTAGACAATGAGGAATGTTCACATTTTTCAATTTCTACATATTCCTATTCTCCGTAGAAAATGAAAATAATGTGTCCAAAAGTTATTTGAATACTTCAAATAGCGCCCGAGATATCGAGTTATAAACATGAGTTCGGTGGATCCGTGTGACGTCACTTTACTTCCAACGACTTGCGAGGTTCAGTACGTAGCCGGGTCCAATATAAGGGACTTTCGTTTCACGGAATGCGATTTGCGAATGTAGTATGACGTCACATCGCCGCGAGGAATTGAACATTCACGGGGTTGTAAAATCCGAACTACTAGGTCTTTTTGACTGAAACAAAAACTAGTGATTTCATATACATATAGGTTATACTGTGACGAAGTTTCGATCGATTTTGCATATCTGTGAATATTCCTCATTACATTCGACGGCTGAGGCAGTAACTGCCTCAGACAACTGTTGTCTCCCTTGCTTTCCGCTCGCAATGCTAGTTGCAAACTTTATCTACTCTTAGGAACTTCTGCGTAGATGCCAGCGCCTCGGTGGCGAAGTTTTGAACCCTTGACGCTAGTACAACAAATGAACATCAGCTTTTAATGAGTGGAAAAGTAGTGGTGTCTTATGTTTTCGTGCTTTGTTTCGTGTAGTGTCCACAGATTCGTGCCCATTCGTGGTTTATCTTTGATATCACAGCTTATTTTATTAAAATAGACATTTATTTTTCGTAATATCGTATATAAAAGGAGATATTTTGCAACATGTAAATCGTTCTTGAACAATAATTTTGATTTTATTCTCAGACTATGTGAAATGAAGCAGTGCTCAATTTAGAGAAATGCTATTTTGTGACATATGCATCTCATGATGATAATTATGACTATGAATTCTCTAATGAAATGATGAGAAACGTCAAAAACAACTTTTTTAATAAAATGGTTCATGTTTTATTCGAAAATAATATACAGTAAAACATATGTTTCTTTCTCATTTAATCTTTTGTTCACTTATCTTCACCTCTCAAAAATTTCAGCACTTAGGAGTTACTCATTGCAATAGCAATAAATTTGTTTAAATATGAAACAAATCAATCGATACATGTATATATTTACTTGTAATACACAACAGTTATAATATTTGCATATAAGTGAAGGATAATTTTAAATCGAGTACATTAAAATCTTTCAATTGATAGAATGGGAATATTTTGAAAATTTTCAATCTTTGATTGGCGCTTTCACTATGAACGAGAGCAGATGCAATTTTTTGATTTTTTAGAGATTTTTCTGGTTGATTGATTTTTTTTTCTTCAAAAACGGTGGTCGAATGAGTTCTATACCATGCATTCTACAAATATCCTTTTTATAAGAAAGCCTTTATCAACCATTGGTGTAAGTTTGTCACTGAAACCACTCTCTTCAAATATGGGTTTGTCAGAGGCCCTACCACCATACTGACAAATGTTACAATACCTCATGGAGATACACCTGTCATGAATTCATCAGTGGTACTACTTTTATACTGAGAATAGAAATTTATTCTACAACATAAGCAAGACGGTTTCTGGGCATATATTTCAGTACAGTGAAGTACAACCCTCGTATTTTCAAAGCCAGAGAAACATTTTGGCATGTTTCGCTTTATGTCATCTACCGATGGATTATACACCATTGGTTTCAAGATGACAAACAAAACACTCAATGTGTCATAAAAATAATTTTTACAGACTTGTTGGAAAAGACTGAAGAGAATTGACAAAGTTACATATCTTCGCTCAGATGTGAAAACCATGTATCTCAAAAAAGCACAATTTTCAGGAAATGAAGAAAACTTCTCATATCTTAATCAATTATTTGTTTTAGTTTATATTTTAATGAATGTGACTCAGTGCTGCGCAAACTCTGTCACTAAATCGAGATACAAGGTTTTGCAATCGATGGAAAATGAATTAATAGTCGAAATTATATTCGTATCTCAAAATTAGTGAATTTTGAGATACGAGGTTTTCACATCTGGGCGACGATATACTCGTTTCATGATAGATCTAATTTCATTTTTGTGAAAGTCAAAACTATTCTTCGTCGGATATTTAACCGATGCTGCCTTGAACTTTTCGATACTTTACTAAATAAATGCTCTATAAAATCAAGTATTTGAGAATTAATGCCGGTAAAGCATTTCGAAGACTTGTCATCTTTCAAGAGATCAGTTAGTGTTGATATTCTGGAGGTATTTACCTGTACGTTAGAATTACGAGTTTGAGGTACAATAACTTCTTCTACCAGGCTTTCACTCATTTCAATACCCGAGTTCAAAAGATGCATTAATGCTATGGTAACTTGCATATCTTCTTCAGATCGAACTTCTGCGCAACAGGTATCGTTTACACTTTCTCTTCTTTCTACCCTGGAATAGTAACTCTTTGTCTGACTGGACAAACCGGCTTCAGGATGAATAGTTTTCTGGAAAGAGGAGCAAGAAGCTTGAGAACCGTGAACTTCTAAAGTGATTGGTAGGTTCTTCGAAGGAACTGCAGTTTACTTCAATCTGGGAAATTTTTTATTTCTACCTGAGAATATCATAAAAAATATGAAGTTTATTTATATTCAGTAATAATTCATATTTGTAAGTTGCCTTTATGAAAATAATCATCTCCTGGAGAATGCAATGAACAGACTTTCATGAATGGAGTGACTGGTTTACCAATCTTCAATTTTAAAATCCATGACTTTCTTCTGTCAACGAGTTCCATTCCAAATTTTGTTTCCAAATAAACCTTGCTTTCATTCTCCTTCGGAAACAAGTGAAAGCTCAATGCGGTATGTGATCCTTTTCCTTGACCACAAATTACATTGCAGGACAGCAATAGTCATTACGTGAGGATTTTTATTTATAAATGAGTCTAAATAGCGTTCAAACTCTTGAGCAATAATCCAAGTTTGGAAAATCAATAACACCAAACTTTCAACTCACAAAACCCCGAAAATAAACTGAAGACAAACTCATTTACATTCACATTCCACTTTGATAACCAAAACCTACTAGCGCTCAAGGGTTCAGATTTCTCTCACCAGAGAGCGTATCGCTTGGCAGGAGAGCCCAATATATGATTCACTGATAGGCTTCATTGGATTAAATCTAGTTGTTAAAATGTTTAGCTATTGAATTAAATGAACCAAATGATTCAAATATTGGTTGTATTCAAAGCAAATATTGTTCTTTTTTATTTCAATATTACTCTGATAAATTAATTCAAATACAAGTCTCTTCAAACGAATATGTAGTTCTTCCTTATTTCAATATTAGTCGGACCAGGTTTGGAGGACTACCGTATTTTTCAATGAATTATATGAATTTATTTACTTTGAAAATATTTTATTGATATAAGAAGAAGTTTTATTGGGTCAATTGAAACGATGTCAATTAAATAAATATACTATTGACGTTAGCACAGTATTTTTTGTGTGTGCAGAAATTCGTTTTGAAACATATACATACATTGTCTGGCAGCCTCTGAGTTATTTCTCTAACTAGATAAATTAACAAATTTATTATTCGGTCACTGAGACCGTTTTTCAGTCAAACTCATTTCTTTCATTCTAATTAACTCGGTTTCGAACGAATAACCCAAATAGCAATTCCGATCTACGAACGGCTCAATGTCATCTTCGAACAGTCCGAAAGTCTAATTTGAAATCGTTATTTTTTTTATCCAACCTTCTAATACCCTTGTCAATTTTTTCAATAATTTGACCGAATCAACATCATTCTATTCGAAGGATTTATTAACACGATGTATTTCGCCTAAAATCAGTTTCAAAAAACATAAATATGCATGATTTATGTCATCATTAAATATTTTTCATGGAACTTGTGCACTGTAGCATCTTTCTGTGTCTTTAGCTATGCTAAAATGGGTTTTTAGTTCTAACCACAGATCAAGAATTCTTGATACAGCAGTCTCAATAGATAGCCAGCGTGTTTGAGACACATTCATTATTTTCAGAGGTATCTCCCCTGCGTTAATTAAGCTATATATTTGTTTATACGCTTTCTGTCTCTCAGTAGAATGTGCAGACTAATAATAAGTTTCCCTAATAAAAAATTCTTGGTTTCTGTGCAATTGCTTTTTGATGGCAGAGGAAACAGCTAATTGGAGCTGCACCTATTTTTAATTTAGCATATACGCCATTGTTAATTCCCACCATGACTGATGCGTTATCAGTGCTTATCCCTTTCCATTTTTGAACCATTTTTGAAAATTCAAGTTGTAGAGAGAGAGAGAGAGAAACTAAGTTTATTGATCTTACAATCAAACGGCTATCGACCGCAGTCTTCCAGCCAGTTATATATGTACAGTTTCATCTAACAATTTTATGTACTTAGTTTATTTAAAATATCACAATGCTTCTATAGATTTGAGATGTTCGAGAAGTGGCAAAGCTGGAAGCTTTGCCTTAGGTGTAGTTTCTTCATTGTAGTGGTGTATCAATGGCTCAATCACGTTTATATTATTTCGGTTTGTGATGAATTTTTTGCAGAGTTTTTGCATTCTTTCTAATATTGGTTCTATTTCTGTTATCCGGTATAGAAGTTGATTAGATGGGTTATTGAGTGGATTGTTGGGATGTCTCAGTTTTGTAATTTTTCGTAAACATGTTCTTTCTGCTACTTCAATCATACTCAGGGCTGTCTTAGTTGCATTTGAAAATATTGGAAGTCCGTACTCAAATAGAGGTGTGCAAATCATTTTGTAGATCATACTAGCTGTTTTACTGCTGATTCCCATATTTTTATAAGTAAGAGATCTAAAGTGTCCAGCTCTTGTGATTGCTGATTTCTTTTGCAGGTTGAAGTGTGCCCTGAAGTTCAGCTTGTGGTCAATTCGTATGCCCAAGTATTTGCATGAATCTGTTGGTGTAATTGTTTCATTTCCAAGTTTAATCTTGGGAGAACTGAAGTTGATTTTGTGATTGAAAATAATGAGCTTGGATTTTGCAGGGTTGGGTTGTATTCTCCAACGCCTCATCTGCCACTATGACATCTTCCAACTTCTGTAGTTCTTCCATACATTCGTTCAGTGTTTTTTGATGGGATATTAAAGTTGTGTCGTCAGCAAATTGAAGAATGTATGCATGTTTGTTGATGTTCTGGTTCCTATCATTGAATTGTCTGTACATGTCGCCGCAGAATAGATTGTAAAGCAGGGGAGTTGTATTTTAACAAAATACTTTTTAATGTTGTAACAATACCATTAGCATTCAGATTTTTCTAGATCCAAAAAGAGTTAATTATTCGCTGCTGACTGAAACTATAGTACAAAATTGTGCATCCTAAATATATCTCTCCAGATTCATCTATTAGTATACTATAATAACTATTTCCGATGTCAGTTTCTAACACTTCCATAAGAACTGATAAAAAACATTTTTAATTACATTTCATTTTGTACGCTGGCTGCATTTGGAGATATTCAGATGACATGCACTTGAAAATATTTTTGCATACAGCTGCAATTTTGCTTTCTTCCAGATCCAATTGGGGGATGAAAGGGATTTTAGTCTGCGATTTTCCAACGACGACAGTTTTATTGTTCTTATGTTTTTTTGATTCCCCATGGCTTTTCAAATCAGACACGTAGACACTCTATGGAAAGAATGCAAAATGGTTTTCTTCCCATAGCACGGAAGACATAATCAATTAAGAATTCGTCAAACATTAATACAAATATTCCAATACTGCATGATGAATAAATATATTAAAGAGCGCCGGTTTATGCTGGCAGTTAACGTAGTCTTTAATCCCTTGAGTGATAGAAATACATTTATGGACAATGAAAAACAGAATGGGAAGCAATACCCAATAAATAATAATGAATAAAATTATAATACGCAATACCATATCGACGTTCCGGAAGAACGGTGACTTAACTGCAAAAAGTACAATTTCACAGGAGAGTGAAAAAACGATTTGCAACTGTATGGAATGTTCAATTGAAAAGCGTGTAAGCTGCAGAAAATAATGGTATTTTGGGAGTATGTAGATTATATAGTTTAGTTTCAGTCACTAGGCATCAGGATTCAACCAACCCTATTTCAACCCCTAAATGCAGTTGCGTCGTTGTTTTTCTAAAAATTGTTCGTTGTTCCAGCAGAAACGTACTACTATTTCTTCAGTGATTTCACATTTTCGCCGCAAAACCGTAAAAAAAATGAAACTGAAAGCCATAATTATTATATTATAAAAATCATACATTATAGTGAAGCACACTGTTCGAAATCGCTGAGAAAAGAATTAAAGAAAAAAAAACGTATCCAGAATAATTTTGAATGAACAGCATAAACGTTTTGTTAATCAGAATATATAAAGAAAAAAAGTCACAATACTTTCACTAGAGGGAATCGTAAAAAGCTCTATAGAACTTAGGAATCAAATTGTTCATACTCAGGCTATTCAAATCGCGTAATTATCCCACTCTATCTGTTTATAGCTGGTCTTATAAAAAAATTGTCGTTCCCTTTTTTAAATTGTAATATTTTTACATCCTGAAGTTTGAAGATACAGGTTTTCGCCAGAAACTACACTTACGTCACTGTGGCACGGAAAACAACTGATCTCACGCAATCTTGAGCGCAACTGCACTAAGTGGCGTTGTTCAACTAAAGAGTGTTAACTATAGCTTATAGTTCGACCGTGACGCAACTACCCTCTGGCGGTACTGATTGGAACTACAGTTATGTCCATATTCTCCCGTATAGAGGAGGTGTTCCTGATATTTCCTATGGACTTATTTGCATTTGTCACATTTTTGCAGTTACGGAACGGCGATATTAAAGTATTTTAATTTATTATAGTAGTGCCTGATCAGTATTCATAAACATTCTTTAATTAAATTCACAAGTTTTGGTTTGTGAATTACCATATCACTAGTATAACTGAACGGACCATTTTACTCAGCTTTTTACAGTTCAGTCATCATTTCCCTACTATCTTGAATGGATTTGTATTTTCCACCCACGAAGAAATATTAAAAAAAAATTTACACCAGTTCTAATCACGTTGAAAAACTGACTATCATCAAAATTTTCGAATAAGTTGTATCAGGTAGAATCTACTATCCCTCATAAGTTCTATTGCATTTTTTAGAAAAAGATAAACTTACATACTACAAGACCTCTGCTCCTGAGGAGAATTACGTGCTCAGGTATGCGTGACGTCATTAAAACGTCTTAGTTACATAGTTCGCTTCTCCTCGTAACTAAGGGTACGTAGTAACTTGTGGTAAGAGCGCCGAAATGTTCCTTACTTTTGTTACAAATATCAATTCCTTGATAGCTAGAGCCCATTCTCCACTCAAATACCAAAGCGTGAGCTGCAAAATTTCGCTCAATCCTGTTTTTTTTTTTGTTATAATTCAACTGATTTTTATATACACTAGCAACATCCCATCATCGTCTAAACACCTTTTCAATAGAGCAACATCATGATGAAAACATTAGCGTCGATACGGATGGGGAGGGTGGTATAGGTGAAATTACATTCCCCTCCAGGAAAATAATGACTTCTGAAAATTAAAAGAATAAGTCATAAAATCATTCCATAGGAACATATCATGATAATTCACAAAAAAAACCAGAAAAAATCCTACCGAAGCTCTTGAATGAAACCACTATCAACAAATGACTGGCGTCGGCGCAAGAAATGATGATATGCTTCACAATGGACGTAACTTAACACATACGTAAAAAGCGATAATTTAAACAATAGAAATCATACCCAACAGAATGTTCACTAGACATTGCGTATAATTTCTACATTTACATTCAAATTAAGAGATGTTAATCTGAATATTTTTGTATGAGGGACTTCGACACTATTTTAAATTTTTTTCATCATAATTTTTTGTATGATTTGAGATGAAAAGGAATGCGTTCATATTCAAAATGAAAAAATTTTCCACCGTTATTAAACGTGTTAAAAAAATTAATATGGTGTCTCTTTTCCAGTGGAAAACGTTTCCAGATATTTCCTCTAAGAAAAGAATTATAGCATATTTTGGAAATCACGAATGGTGTTTTCACGAAAACGAGCTCAGAACAACTTTCATCGTTTTTTCCTATCTAGTCCAAGAGTACGAGAAACATAAACCCAGTACACTGAACTCAAATTTTGTGTATCCATGTCTATGAATATCTCGCTGATATTGCATTTAGTTGGTTGTTACTTTCTCAAAATTGAATTTATGGTTTTCTTGAAATTGATGTTGTAATCTTTGTTATGTGTATTTTTTGTGTGATATTGTCGATGTTTACTCTCTATGAATGAAAGAATAAGGTTGTCTTATGATCATCCTTCAATATCAATTCGCGCGCAGTATCAATTTTCTTAACAAACAACTGTTTTTTGACGTCATACCGCCATTTGACAGATTGCAACACTAGGATTATATAATCCCGAAATATGAAAAGCAATCTCCCGTATAACTTTGATTTTTTTCACTATTCCCAAAATCATCATCACATACTTTGCGTTAGCGATACTTGTTTTTCAAATAATTGTCTGATCGTTTCGAACCCCGAATAAATGCTGCATTATGAAGCTCACTGTCATTTCATTAATTTCAATATAATGAAAATAAAACAAAAAATTCTACAGCAGAATATTCATCTTATCTTCGATTGAAAGCCAATTTCTTCTTGAATTGCTGTATTCATTTCACAACTTCGTGAACATTAATATATCAAGATGTATGGTAATGAATTTAGCATGTTTCTTGCCTAAACTTCTGAAAATGTATTACTTGATTGTCAAAGATAAGCTCCTCAAGACCAGGAATGAAGGACATCTGGATTAATCCAACTATACATGAAGAGAATGAAGGAGTCTTCAGGAATCTGGGTGGAAGATTTATCATTGAATCAAAATCGATACGATTTTCGCTAATAATAACTTTTAGATTCCGAACCAACTCCTAGAGAATTATTTGTTTCCATAGCTAAAAAAATTAATATGGAAATGGCACTGTTATAATTTATAAATGATGTAGATACACAAAATAGTCTGCACACATAAAAATCATTCATTTCTTCTACATCTTTTAGTTAATGGGTCTAAATTCGTTTCTATTCCTCTCAAAATTTTTCCATGAATGAAATAAGTTAAAGTGTTTTCTCAGACTATTTTTACGTTCTTATCAGACTGTTATGTTGACATAAATGGATTTTTGTCCTTTTTGTTTATTTCCAGTCATACTTATCTTTGTTATTTTTATCGATTTTTATGATAGCTTTAGGAATATTTGCAAAAAAGTCGATCAATTTATTTTCCCTCTATTCATTGTAGCATTCAATGTTAATTCACAATCAGATCATTAATTGAATATTTTATTACTTATGTAGGTTTCAATCCATTATTTGTAAAATTTTAACATTATTTCAGATAACCTTTATAATTTGTTAATATTTGTATCTCACACTTATTGATTGAAAACCTCATTAAACGAAATTTGTATTTAACAGTTGTTTTTTGTATCGATCAAAAACGATAAAACACAATATATTTTATTTTCATTTTTAATTTTTGTCAGACAATAATTTCATATGTTGGAAATTTTCACCCTAATTGAATAAAATTATTAATTTCAATCCAGTTGTTAGGATTTACTTCTATCGGTCTTAAATGAAACATATGCGAATTGAGGAAGCTTTTTTTTTCTCTAGAAGTCGAAGCAGTGAAAGCATTAGAAAGAATTGTCATATGATCAGACCGTCATCCTATTTGGAAATAAAATATCGATTGAAACTCAGTCCGGGGGGATTCTGTATTCTTTGAGAATTGTTTCCGATTTGACTCCCATTTTTTCAGAAATGTTGATTATGCAATTTTTGCACTAATTGTTTGAGGGCAAATCAATTGGAAAAAATTGTTGCCTGAGAATCTTTCGCTGATACAAAACCAACCACCTAACTACTAAATTTGTTTAGCCGACACTATGAGATGCCACAATAGATGGTGAAACTTGAAAAAAGACGAAGTCAAGAGGGTAATATACCATAGCAAAAGGAAGAAGTAGAATATATGAAAATTTGACGAGAAGCAGGTGACATCAGTATTCCGTTTTGCTCAAAAACAATGGGTGGATCAGAATTTTAAAGTGGGGGCAAATCATTGCTTGTAACAAAATAATTTTTCAATTTTAACACAGGTTAATGGTTAATTCAAGCATTTTATGAAATTACAGCAAAAATTGAAGGCCTTCTGTAAAGGGGATTTTTCAAATTCCAGGAGATATTGTGAATTACAAAAAACTAAATGAAGATGATTTTATTCAATTATTCCAAATATTCGTTTTAATGTGATAGGGAATGGGCGGGACCCCTAGATTGGTAGCACTTTGGAACATGTTTCAATAAAGTTTTCTTCTACTACTATGATTGGGTAAGTACTGTTACTTTCAAGTTCTAACAGTTTGCCATCATACACATTCTATTTTACATTTACAATGCTGAAAGCTCCAGTAAAATATAATTTTAAGAAGTCCCAAACTTATTCCTGCAAATTTCTACTGTGTGAGAGTGCTTTTTATTCCCATGTTCTTTCTGGTCTCGAGAAAAAAAAATTATTTCCAAAGGACATTTCCAGAGCGGCATCTACAATCTTGGATAATGTTTCCCTAATAATGATCATAATCGAGAACAAAAGGTTCCGACTTGAATGACAATAATACCTGCCTCAAATAAGTATAATATCTGAGATGCATAATTTTCATGAAAATATATAGTTCAATTAGTTCCCCGAAGTCCTTTCACACGAATCTAATGATTTCATCCAACATTACTGATGAAAATTTCACTCCACTTACCTTGTTATTATCCCAAGGCAAATTTCTCTCTCAAGTACTAAAGATTCTGTTATTTGTTCTATAGGCTCACCTTCTGAGATATGCCCAGGAAACATAAATAGAAGTACTATTGTAAAATCAACTCATTCTCCAGAATTAGCTTCCGTAAGCTTGTATCTGAAATTCCTGGCGATTATAGTGATAAGTATTAATTTTTGAGTGATAACACAGGATTTTCAACGGTGTCTGGGACAAAGGATAGGTGCTAGGTCACTCGTTAATGAGTAGGTTAAAATGAGTGAAATTAATAGAATTCTTCAATCGAGAACAAGTTGATTGAAAAGTTTGTCACAAAATGAGCGATCTCAGTTAAATTGATTGAAACGTTTGTATTGAGAGGATAAATTTAATTTTATTGAAAGTAATTTGAATAAATTCACACAAGATTTTTTCAATACTCAACACAGGGCGATGATAAAGTTTTGACGCTTTCACTTCATAAACGAAGTCCCAAGCTTTATAGATATTTTTCCAATTTGCCTTCGCCTAGAACACTCAAAACGAATCTCTCTGAAATTCCGTTCAAGTGCAGACTTGCAGAATCTGTCTTAGAACTGACTGAACTGCAGACTCAAGATTCAAGATATGGAAGAGCTTATTTCCATTTTTAATGGAATATCCATTATTTCAGGAGTTGTTGATTTAAGTTCATTGGGTAGAAAACCATTGTTTCACGACGGATATTGTGAAGACCAACGATTTAAAATAATTAATCAATTTAATTATGGAGCAATTGAAGAATGTGGGGATCAGAATTTTTTGTGCCACAGTATGCGGTCAGGGTACTACTAACAGAACTGCTATCAATTTTTTTATTTATACAAGGTGAAACGCACATAAAGAGTTTTTCCAAATTGAATGAGAACCTTCACACCTTGAATGACTCATACTTAAAAATGAAATTCAATGTGGCTGCTCGTCAACTGAGCCACGCCATCGCGTGGCTCCAATTGCAGAGGCCATTGCATCCGCAATTGAAGCTTTTTAAACAAATTGGTCCCCGGTAGGACTCTAAAATTCCTAATTTTTTAATGTGCGGAATTTAAATCAAGATCCTTCAGAAAATTTTCTCGGACTAATCAGACTTAACGGTTTTTGTAATTTATTAAGAATTTCAGTTCTCCAATTTTGAAATCTCAGAATTGAGAAGAAAATTTCTGCCATGCTCTAGGAAACTTTGGGGATTATATAGAATAATTTGCAGCCACCGGGGAAGAAAGCGGAGAAAATTATGTCTTTCCTGAGGTTGATGATGATACAAATGACATAATTGAAATTATCTTTGCTGCTCCCCATGTAGCAGGATATACGGGGAGTCTCAGAAGTCAACGTTAAGCTAGAATCAGGTAAGAAGCTGAGACATAGTAGATCGGTCCAGCGGTTTTCTTGGATCGATTGATTGAAATTTTGAAAAAAATTAGGAGATTTTTTTCCCTGGACTTTTTTTCAAGTCTGTGTCGAAAAGTTTTGAAAAACTTGATTGGTTCAACCAAACCGCTGAACCGATCGATCTACCGATTTACGGGGGACTTTGAGGATCATCAGGCTGTGAAATTTTCTAAGCTTTTGTGCTCTTTATTACGTTAACGTTGCGGGCGAAAAAAATTTTTTTTTATTAAGCAAAACCGATTTTTGTAGGAAATTTTCTGTAGAATTAGAAACCGCCTGCCGGCCTGCTAGGTGATCAGTATTTCCAGAGATGTCGGCAGTTGAGTAAAAAAGGATTTTTTTGCTCTCAAAATTGGATATCTCGAAGATGAATAGTCATATTCGAGGGTAGTAAAAAGCAAATTAGAGCTGAATAAACAAGCTCGAAAAAACATTTTCCATGCGGGTAGAACAAAAATAATAAGTGGAAAATTTTTTTTAATTTTTTCCGCCTGATCTATCCGAGGATTGCATGACAACCGGTGATCCGATAATTTCTTGATCAATAAATTAAGAAAGTAAAGTCTCCAAGCTTCGAGAATAGGTTTTTTGTTTCCCTTAGGGCCATTTCTCACTGAGATACATCGAGGTCGTTTTTATAGAAAATCCAAAGATCTTCAACTTTTGTTCGAATCTTTTTTTGATGCACCTTGCCGTTTTTGGGAAATATTCAAAGAACGAAAAATATGGACAATTGCCTGTAAATAAATTTCGACGCAAACATAGGATCGATTACTTCATTTGTAAACCGTACCAGAATTTGGCTCCGGGAAATTTTTGATATTCTAAATGTCTATCTTGACCGAACCTACTAGTAGGTATAATAGTTGAAAATTGGGAGAGCATAAAAGAATGAGAGTGATACTTACAAATTGATAAAAAAAAATAGTAAAATTCTGTCATTACATTACATTACATTATTCTGTTTATATACAGGGTGATTTTTCAAAGTGTTCCATCAGAAATTTTCACGGAAGGAATTGTAATACAAATTAGAGAACTTGCATTTTTGTTTTAGACTAGGTACATGATCTTGAATTGTAAAATATTTTCAAGCAAAATCTACTTCCTGTTATACCGGAAACGAATGAGAACTTCATTGTCTGGAACAGGGCTTCGAAGTGATCCCTATGAAACTATGGAATCTCATTTTTTTCAAATGTAAACCCTATAATTTTGTTCTTCTCATCGATTGCTTGTCAAAAACTAGTTAGAGTATGCAGAACATTTCATGCTTTAAAATTCAGTAGTTTTGCCATTACTGAATAAAATTCGAATTTTCACGTTAGGTGAAATTATTCCTAATAGACCACGGCCAATAAGCCCGGAAGACTCTTTTCATACCAGTATATCCGGTCGTGAAAGCCTTAAACTATTCATTCACTAATAAAGTCAGGTTTCTCAGTCTAATAACGGATTTGTTCAGATAATTTTCAAGTAGATTTTGTCAAAGGTAAATATGTCAATTAATTTATAATGCATTGTTAAGACTTATCATTCATACTTGTTTGATTAATCGGGAACTATGCATAATAGGAATTACGTTAACAGTGATGTATTAAAAATTTTCTTCATTTATGAAATGGTTAAGGCTTTTGCGGCCATCGTTCAATGTAAGCATTTAGGCCATCGACGACCTTAATGCTCGAAAGAACATTTATGTTGAATGTAACGAAATATCAGATTGAATAGTCCATCAGAGTTCTCCATACCTAACGCTCTTACATTTTATCTATGGGGTACTTTAAAATGAGAGATTCATAAAAACAGCATTCATTCAAGGAGAGAAATTGAAGTTAGAGTTGCACTGCGGAAATAATCACCTGAACACCTACGGGAGCTGAGTTCGTAGAAGAATTAATAAATTTGAATAGCTATCATTCAATTTGCGTTTGTTGTTACGAGAATTGAGGTGAAAGTTTTAAATTGAAATTTTTTGTTTATTTGATCATTCTGAAAAAAGTTAAGAATGACCGTTCCTAACATAACCTAGTAAAAAATCTTGCTAAATCATTCAATTCGACTGAGCGAAACCTGTTGTGAAATTCGAATTTTATTCATTAACGGCCAAAACTACTGATTTCAAAGGCAGAAATGTTCGGCATACTCTAACTAGTTTTTGACGAGTAATCGATAAAAAGAACAAGAGTATGGTTACCATTTGAAAAAAAAATCAGATTTCATCGTTTTATTCAGGCTAACTCTAAAGCCTTGTTTCAGACACCCTGCTGTATTGAATTTCCTCATAAGTTAAACCAAGGGCGGATATAGCTTTTTTTCGTGGGGGGGGGTAATAACCATTGAGAACGATTAACTAGAGAATTCCGGTTTTTTGAGCTTGAAAGATATTTGCCTACCACATATTTAGGAAATTTTTATTGCTAATACACTTCGCGAAACAATTGAAGGAACAGAAAAATTTTCAAAATTTTTTTTTTAAACAGTTTGTGTTTCAGTGAAAAATGGTCGAATAAAAAACCAATTTCTGAAGCTTGAAGAAGTTTCTGAAATCATTGATCAGCAATTTTTCAGAGTACCGGTGGCCATGCAATCATCGGATAAAGCACGAAGAAAAAACTTTTGAAAATTTTTCGAATTTTTATTATTTGGTCTAAGCTCACGGAAAATTTTTTCTAGCTAGACCAATGAATATTTCGCATTACCTGTTCATTCAGCTCTAATTTCTTTTTACAACTCTCGAGAAATTCAGTTTTGAATGCAAAACTATCCTTTTCCACTCAACAGACGATATCTCTGGAAATACTACTCGCCTAGCGAGGCAAAGGCGATTTTTTTTTTTAAGAAAATTTTCCTCAAAAATCTGTTTTGTTCAATCACATAAACGTGTCATTTTGCCACGCTTCGTTTATAAAAAAATTTGGCGGCCTGATGTTCCCCAAAGCTCCCCCCCCCCAAATCGGTAGATCGATCGGTTTTCTTGATCCGATTGATTGAACATTTGAAAAAATTGGGAGAACAAGGTTTTTTTCCTTAAACTTGACCTTATCTTTTAAAATCGGTTTTTTTTACCTAATGAGTCGAAAGGTTTTCAAAAAAACTGTTTTTTGAAGGTGGTGTTAGGTGTCAGAAAACGTTAAAAAAAATTTTTTATGATTCATTTAAACAAAATTTGAGTGAAAAATGAAGAAATAATGTAATTATTGATTGATTAAGAAAATTAGGTCAAGTTTAAGGAACAAATACCTTGTTCCCTTGATTTTTTCAAAATTTCAATAAATCGGTTCAAGAAAACTACTGAACAGATCGATCTACCGATTTGAGGGGGACTTCGGGCAACATCAGGCTGTAAAATTTTTTCATAACCTGAGCTTTTCCGCCGATATTGACGATGATACCGTCTATTAAACAAAAAATGGTAAAATGGCATTTTTTGCCATTTGCACGTTTATGTGACAAGTGAAAAAAAATGTAATTGAACAAAACAGACTTTTGCAGGAAGATTTCTGTACTCACTAGGCGATCAGAAGTTTCGGAGATATTGGATGTTGAGTGAAAGAGGATCATTTTGAATTCAAATTAGGATATCTCGAAGACAAATGGTCATTTTTGAAAGTCATGAAAATAAAATTAGAGCTGAATAAATAGGTTATTTGTAATTTGCATCGGTCAAGCTCGAGAAAATTATTCCATGGGCGTAGAAAAAAAATATTCGAAAAATTTTGACAATTTTTTTCTTGTTTTATCCAATGATTGCATGACTACCGGTACTCCGAGAATTGTGAACCAATAAATTCAGAAGCCAAAGTTTTCAAGCTTCAAAATTTAGTTCTTTTATTTCCTATAAGTCCATTATTCCCTGAGGTATAGCCTGTTGAAAATCACCAAACAATTTTTAAAATTTTCCTGTTCCTTTAATTATTGTTGCTCGAAGTATATATTTGAAAAATTACGAATTTGAAATTATTGTATGAAATTTTTTGTGCATCACGTTGCGTAGGTACCCTTTTTTCAGAATTTCGAAACTCATGGGGGGGGTAATTACCCCCTCTACCCCCCCCGTAAATCCGCCCTTGAGTTAAACCAGCAACAGTATCAGTGTACTTTATTTTATTCCAATATTGCAAAAAAAATTTGAAAATATAAAAAATAATTTGTGACAATCTTAATGACAAGTAATGTGACAATTAGGCTATAACTCAACAATCGCTTGTGAAGTTGCGCATATCATACATCACATTAGTGTAGAATTGAACGAAGAATTCAAATATGTCTGAATATACAGGGTGTTACATGCGAAATAACGAAGCTCACATTCGTTTCCGATAGAATTGGAGGTAGATTCAGCTTGAAAATATTTAACAATTCAAGATCATATAGTCTAAAAAAAAAATGCAAAATCTGGAATTTGTATTAAAATTCTTTAATCGAAAAGTTCTGATGAAACACTTTGTATAGGTCCTGAATATCTACAGTTTCTAAATGTTGTTGTTCACAAGTGAACGCATCAACCGCATTTTCTCTCCGACGCTGCAGCTCCAACTCATGACGTCACGATTCATTGCTCCCTTTTTATCGGCGTCGCCGTCGGCGGGCGTCGGAGCGGCCTGTGCGAAAACGACGTCACGGTGCCGCATGGCATCAGAAATCAGAACCGTTCTGGTCGGCGACAGTGCTTGTTAGGATGCGGGAAAATATTCAATGGGAACAAAAGTTGCGCCAGTCGAAAATTAAGAATCAGAAAGAGTAGCCTCTTGCGATTTGAATTCATATCGAGCGCCGATTAACTTTCATTCCGTAGTTCATTAGGTAATGTGAACTATTGAGTGGTCGCGTGCTCTGAAGTTTCTGAGCCTTTTTAATATGTACTTTTCGACCAGTTGCAAAATAGACACAGGGTCCTGTGAATAGTGCGTCTTTTCAACTCGGTGGTTGAAGCAGAGTCGCCGAAATTTGTGATACAATGAAACAGAATATTTAAATTAGGCTGAAAGAAGAAAAAATTTTAACAATGGATCAACAAGCTGCTAATATCACCAATCGCACGAGTGCACCTGTGATCACTGCCATAACTAGTAATAGAGGAGTCTTAGTGATGCAAGGTGAGAATTTTATTTTGTGTTTATACTGTTTATATAATCTTGACCTAGGGTACGAATTTTTAGATTGCGTCCTAGGACCTCACAACAAAACTTCAAATCTCGATTCCTTCTCACAACTTTGAGGACATCCAATTCTAGGGTTCTCCAGAATTTAAGAGGTTTTTATACAGGGTGAATCCCGTTGAACTTTACAGGGTGGGCAAAATTGGTGATCCTTGAACTATAACATTTCAATAGTGTGAGATAGAGAACAATGAATCGCAGATCTATTTTTTCGAAAAACTGTTAATGATATCAACTGCGTTCCTCTATCTTTTTTCTGTTAGAATTAATGGCCGGAATTTAAAGTTGGGCGATGTCATTTATGTTCGTCATCTCCGTTTCTGTTTATTATTATTATCACAAGATTGGAAGTTTAGGCGGGGCCTTCAAACTCACACTATTCAATAAGAAAAAAGTTAACAATGTTGAAATAAAAAACATTTTTCAGGAACTTTTTCGATAGCAATCCCTGGTGTACAGGGTCTGGGAACAAAGAGCCAGTATGAACAGGGTGATTGTTTATATTTTACTCAATAGCTATCTCAGTTAATATTGGTCGTACAAAAACGTTTGAATGGGGAAGTATTTAAATACTTTATTGAGGTTCCATTTGATTGGAACAGTTTGAACTTATATTCTAAATGAGCACTATCTCAATAACCTAGCTCTATGTGGAATTTCAAATTCTGAAAAATTATACATATAGTTGCTTTCAATGCAACTAAAATTTAATTCTTTTCGCTTTTTTGGTTCAAGCGAATAACTACTCATAATTGTCTACTGCTGATAACATTGTGAAAATGATTCACACTCATTCCTTCATTAAACACTTCTAACTTAAATTCTACTAGCAATGTTGTTTTGAATATGTTGATAAAAATGTCGACTTCCGGCAGAGTCAGAAGGGAACTTTTATCTTTCCAGCTCGTATGTTGAAAAAGAACGGCTTATATTCACTTTAACTCTGTGAAATTTCAGCGGTGATCCTGAATCAGGGCTACCCATGAGTCAATAAATCGAATATTGTATTCATTTCAATGATTGCTACTTTCGAATTATCTATTTTGCAAGAATTTTTCGGTATGGCTTCCATAAATTCTAATTTTTGTTGTTTTTTAACTTTTTCATCTTCCTTAAGTGAAAAAGGATGTTACGAACTGGATGGATAGAACTTGTTAACTGACCATGCCAAATGTGTGAATTTCCTCAAATCGACATAAACTACCAAGAGGCTTGAAGGTAGGAATTTTTCATTGTCTCTGGAGGAATTTGAAAGCTGAAGAGCCAAAATGAGGCCAAAACTAGTTTTCTTAGAGACAAAATTTGTTCTCATCTTCCTAATCCATCTGATGAAGGTCTAGAAAAATTGAAATCGTTAATTCATTCCGACGATTTCTACTATTAACTTATCCATTTTTCAAAAAGAATAATTATACATTTATGTATGCAAATGTAAAAATTAATCATTTTTCTTCCATTTCATAACGTCACACCGATTGCAAAAAATTTTTTGGCAGGTACAAACAAATTGTCAGATTTTCTCTATCGAATCTTCGATTAGGGATGAATTCAAGCAAGATGTTCTACAAAAAATGCCGCAAAGTGACGTGTATGTTTTCATTGTTATGAAACAAACTGCTACTAGAGGGCCATTTACACATCTTACTTATCAGATTATGTATTATATGCAACAATGGACAACATAAGACATTACCCTTGACCACGTTGCAATCAAACCTGCTTTTACTTATCTGCCAGGGTGCATATCAAGATCTGCTCAAATTAGATTTGCGAAATTCATAATTTCAATGTAACTTTTACTTGTTGGTCTAGAACGTTGTAAATAACAGCTTTCTCATCAACACTCATTAATTGTTACTGGGTCAATTCTGGTCCTATGTTGATTATTCCTCCAGATTAACTGTCGAGGTGAACAACACCATCGCAGGACGAACGCGTATGAACCAGAATTGCAATTCTTCAAAATCTTCTGGCGAAACCAAAGTCGGGGATGGTCTGCGGATTTTTACCTCGAGAAGAACATTGCTGACTTACCTAGACATTTTTGGTATACCTACTTTGTTCATCATTAAGATACTGCCGGGTTACCTTCAAGATTTCCCGAATAAATTTAGTTTGATTGATTTTGAACTACCGTGTTAAACTCAGTGTTCGATAAACGTACTGTGGAGCATTTGATCATCCCTTGTTGGTTTGATGTTTTTTTCGATTGTTTTGATTTAATTAATTCACGTATTATTTATCATCGTGAATTATCAGTATCAGACTACCGCGCACCATCTATTCTGATTCTGAGGAATCGAAAGTATGAAGTGTGGCATACACGTCGAGATATCGTTGCTCAGTGGCGTAGAGCGGGGACGGCATTAAGATTGCCCCCGAGCCAAACAAAAAGCCCCAATAACTATCGAACTTGAAGATTATTCTGTTGATATAACGAACAAAACCTAAACAATGAAGGTACAATTATTATTCTGGAAAAATAGAGAAATATTCCTGAACTATATTTAAAATACATATCACTCAATCACACCCTGTGCCACTCTATTTTTAAGAGTTTTTATATAGCATCAAGCTTTTTGGTTTTTCTCTTTGAACGTCGCCTCCTGATCGATTCATTGGGGGCTCGGCGGCTTATCTGATGTGTAGTTCTTCAGGCGGCTTGTCTGTTATTGCAGAAATTATTGTCAATTCTCCAATCAGGATATTTTTTCGAAGAAGGGGAAATATCAAATCTTTGTATTTCCCTTCTAGTAGAAATAAGTGTAACAAGTGAATACGAACTTCATTGTGAGTTTTTCAACAATAAAAGACATAGACTTTTTTAGCGCCTTTGGTTTCAGGATTACAATTTCATCAAAGCGTAGTTCAGTGCAGACATGCTTTTTAGTATAATCCAGATCCTTGAAGATATTATTGGTATTCTGTGCACAAAATGACATCCATTGAAGCCATTTCTAAGTTGAACAATGGTCTAAGAAGCTATTATTTCAAGTCGAAAAAAAAAACAAACCTAAACTAAAATTTCAGATTATTTTTCTAAAAAATGAAAAAGTTCTTTATATTTAATTTTTTTATAAGAGAAGCTATTTTTTTCAATATAGCAAAATCTGAATTTGTCGATCTTTTCTTAAACTGAATCCAAGAAAAATATCAATTTTGCTGAAATTCTGCTTTATGTGACTTCCGGTTATTATGGCGAATTTTTCATTCCCCCTCGATGTCATTATTAGCGGATTCTACTGTAGTCTGAAAGCTTGGACATCGACTAGTTGATAGATATGCTTGCACAAAACTTAGAAAAGATTAATGCATTTTTGTTAAATAATTTTTCAAGTTTCTAATCACATTTATTTCTTTCCAGTTATTTTTATATCAGAATATCACATTATTTTAAAGTCAAATAAGGCAGTCGAGGGTCCAGACACAGACCAAGCAGTTTCTCATATATCAACAATCACTGGAGTAGGTTATCTGACTATCCTTTCTCAATTCTTCATCCAGGCATTCAGAGATGCGAAATATTTCATCAAACTGCGACCGGGTTCACTAGTAGCGTTGTTGGTGTGACGAGAAATTAAATATGTGTGTGAAATCCGAAATACTTCGTATTTTCGATTGTATGCAGACGGAATTGAATTCTGGAAGGGGCCCTCCCGAACAGGATTCGAACTGGGAGGGCCCTTTAACAATAATTTTGCTTCATTGATTTAATTTTCAGACGTAAAACACATTCACTTTTCCATTCTTTCGAAAACTAGCATTTTCATATACATACGGGCTATACTGCGACGAAAGTTACAATAGATTTTGCATATACGTTTATTGAAACAAATTCTACCTCAAACTGGAAAAAAACCTCTATATGGAAAACTCCCGAACCATTCACTGTTGGGTAAGACATTCACAGTGCTGTGTGCCTAAGGTGGCGTTGGGACACAGTAACAAAGCCTACACAAAACACATTATTCCTGATAACCTTCTGACTCGCACAAGCGTTAAGTAGCTGCTAAGGGGATCCAGAAAAACCCGAAAGGAATGACAAAAAAAAAAAACTCAAAACTGTCATTTCTTTCTTTCTTTGGATGAAGATTTCGCGACTTCTCCCCGTTTTTTCTAAATTAGGTTGCTTTCCTTTGTGAATTTATTTAAACTAATATGGGTAGTAGTGTTAAAATAGTTTTGCACCGCTAGTAGGAAACTTATTATTATGACATAATTTAAAATGTAACAGAATTAAATCTCAAATGTCTGTTTTTTTTTAACCTTTTCTATGAAGAATTGTCCCTCCACATATTAGGAAATTGATTCAATGGCTGTCATTTATTCACAATAATGCTATTCTGGAAATTGTTATTGAAAAAAATACAGTTTCTTTTGATATTGTTGCCAATTTTGATTTCATCACACTTCTTGATCAGGGATAGGGATAGATTGAAATAAAAAGTAGAGCAGAAATATTGTTCAAAAATTTATTAGTAAATATAGTAAAAAACAACTTTTTGTTAAAATAAAATCAGTATTAAAATTCATCAAGAGATTTTCTAAGAGCCCCCCATATTTCCCCATTATATTGCACCATTTTTACTTAACTGTTCGAAAACAACTCTACAATTTGGCTTTTTCATGTTTAGAAGCAAATTTATTCACAACTTTATGTGCTTCAGAATACACTGGTTCGAAAGCTTTTCTCACTGTATCTAACCATTCCTCTAACTTTGGTCTTCCTGATACTGGATTCAGACCAGCAACACCTGAAGTTGGAATTTATTATTTCATTCAACATAACACAATTTTCTCAACTTACGGGGTTGCTCGATTTCGCAGGCAGCAAATAAATCAGCCACTGACAATGTATTGCCACAAATGAATTTATTTTGTCCCAACCATACGTTTTCAAGAATGTCCATAGTTCTTTGTATACCTCTTTCATGTCTCGCTATCATTTTTGGATCAGGATCCCTTCCAGTCATCTTTGGTAGAATAGTCTACACCAGAATAAATTAAACTTAAACTATCACTTGAAGAAAATTGCTTTGGTTATACGTACTTTTTCAAGGGCATACAGGGCACAAAACAGTCTTGTATTGTTATGTTGCCATTCCAAATATTCATCGACAAGAGCTTGCTTCCTACTATCCTTTGGGTAAAACTTTTCATCAAGTGCATATTCTCTCGAAATATATCTAACTATAGCAACACTATAACAAAGAAAATGTCATCGCAACCTACATTAGGAAATTCTATTTTTACCTTTCACTGAGAATAAAATCTTTGTCATGTATAAAGGGAACTTTTTGAAATCTGTTAAATTTCTGTTTGAAGTCTTCAGAGAGATGTTCTCCTAAAATTCGTTATAATTAAACGAAAAACGAATACTCGAATAGGGACTTATTACCGCCAGCTAGATTCACAGGGCAAGCTTCAAATGGGATTTTATTTACTTTGAACAATATATACAGAGCTCTTGAAGGCTGTGACAACAAATCGTAATATAACTTTAAGCTCATTTTTCAATCAATGATGGATTGGAGCAGAGATTTTCAGAACGATATTCAATATTCAAGTATTCCACGGATTACTTGTCAGAAAGTCAAAACAAAACTTTGGTTTAGAGGTTAACTTTTGAGCATAGACTTTGAAAACGTCTATGACGCTGGTTGAGACATAGGCATAGACTTGGAAAACCTGGACCTCTGTCCCCGATTTCAGCTACAGTTGAGGGCGCTGCGAGTTGTAAGCAATTACTTGTTTTCTAGGTTCGTTATTTCGCCACCAGTCTGGGTGGCGCTAAGAGATTTGGCTTGAAATTTTCGAATGACAACTGAATATAATATTTATATGATTTAATTATTTTGTGAAATAAATGAATAGATATTTATTTATATGAGTGAGGCTTTTTGAGGAGGTGGTGGTGTGTATTTATGGGACCTTAAGGGTCGGTTTCACAAAACTTTAATTGCAACGTTAAATTAAATGAAGCCATCCACCGCGATTCGTTGAAATTTCAAGACGAGTGATTCTATTGGTTCGAATTTACGTAAGGTTTTTTAATCGTACAATTGAATCTTTGTGAAACCCGCCCTATGTGAAGTGAATTGAGCTGAACAAATTCGTTTTTGCAATGAATGATGTAGATACTAATATTACTTGCAAGAATGAACATCTATTACACACGTTGGGTTTATTAAAGGCAGTAGAACAATGAAAACAAATGATTGATAATACTCTCAACTTTATTCTCTCCACGATTCGACAATACAAGAGGCTATGTTCTTGAAGCGAGCACAAGAAAGCTCATACAAGGGCTATTGTTTGAGCTCACTCAGAGAATCAACAAAAATAAACACAATCATTTTTATCCCACAAAGGAAAAACAATATACAGTTGCAATATTCATTGCATGTTAGTCATGAAAATAAAAAATAAAAGATTCTGAAATTTCTAGTAGTCTTCTTTCGAGTTCAAGCAATATTGAAAGGGAAATTGTACGAATTTTTCATCACACAATGTGAGGAAAACAAGTGAATATGAATGGAATATTCGTTTATATATATATTTTGGGAATAAGCTCTACTTACCTACTAATTCAATTTTTCAGTGGAGGAAACTACCCCTTATTACCAAATTTGTTTTACTGGAAATGAAAGCAATTTGGGTTGTTTTTATTTTTTAACCCCACAAAGCAACCCTTATCATTATAAAATAAAAACATTAGAGTTTTAGTTGATTTAGTTTTGAGTCGCTGTCGGCACTGTCAATCGTTTCATCATCTTTGCTAAAGTTTGACTCACTGTCTAGGCGGTTGACACCTGTACATTTCCCAAATGTAGCGTTACGAAAAAGATCGAGTTTTCTGAAGGTGCATCACGCATTGATTGCATCCTGTTTTGCAGTTGCAAAATATCATCTTTAGCAATTCTTGTGCATGGCGCAGGAGATTTGTGCATTTTTGGGGGCTGCCAATATCCATCCCCAATCAGTTAAATTGCACCAAAATTCGAATTTGCTCCGAAATTGAAGAAAAATTTTTATTTTTTTTAACTTCCTTCATACTAAAGGTACCCTATCCATTCAAAAACCATTTTCAAGGAAATGAGAAGGACTACGCACCCTATTGATTACCTCAATTCCTTATCTCAAATCATTTTTAACTTACACGGAGAAAAAGGCAGATTTTCACGAAAATTGCGCTTCAAGCTTTGACCTCATTTTTTTTAACTATGCCTCTCAAACCATTCAAATAACAATCAAACAAGAGGTATTTCAGACGAAATACTATCCACTTTAATTTTGGTGGATAGGGGGTTATTCCTTCGTAAAAATATGAATAATTAACCTTTTTTGAATATAGAGCATGCAGTGACATTCACACCGCCTCATCTTAAAGTTCTTTCAAGGAGTACAAAAAATGTTCATAGAATCATTCGTAATTTTAATTTGAATGTTTCGATTCGAGCTTTCACACCAAAAAGTCTCTTTTTACTTATGATATACTGTCTTATGTTTGCTCTAGAATAATTAAAAAAAAAAGAATCTCCTTGTATAATCTCTTTTGTATAAGTTACAAAATCTTCTCTACACTTGATTTCATATCACAGAGTTCAGTGTATCGGTTTCTTAATCGTACTGTGGTCCCATTTGTCATGTTATTCTGAGGTTATCCATCTCTTAATAATTGAAATTTTCTATGACAAATGAAGGAATGTTTGATTGATTGATTGTAAAAATTTCCTTTGAATTGATGTATTAGGATAGAATTCGTAACATTGACTGGACTGTTGACTATAGTCTGTTCAAACCCAACAAAAAGCGAGGAAAACAACCAAAATTGTATAATTTGCTCATAGATACCTCGCTTTTTGGTCAAACGATCCTAAATCCTATCCTTTTGTCATCTTAAACAGACTGCTAGGATCTCACTCGCGACGGAATATGGATAGTACTGAAAAGTAATAGTATCGATTTGAAACTGTAGGAATGGGTGAATTATCCTAGATTCGACTCTGGACGGACAACCCGTAGCTCTCCCTTCTTATGCGATTTTGTTTACCCTGCTATTTCTTACTTTCGAACAGACTATAGTCTGGCGAATGAGAAGGAGCTATAACAGGCTATTATAGTTCATATATTATATCGGCTCATAATCGGCTTAACATTTGATCAAAAAACTATGTCAGTTAAATGAATTTTACAAAGGTTCCCTGATAAATCATCTGTTCAAACAATCAAATTTATCAAAGGAAACCACTTGCATGATTTCAAAAATGATTGATCATTTTAAATTGTATTCTAACTGTTTGATTGCAATTTCTATTATGCGTCTAATGATTCATAGGGTGGTCAGATTTTGATGTTTTAGTACTACATCTCCTTGATTGAGCGAGATGGAAAATAAGTAATATGCATGTCATGAGTTTTTTTCGAGAAACATAAAACGCTAAACATTGCAAGTCACTACGGTGTCTAGTTTCCATGCTACAGGGTGATTTTGGAATTTGGCCAATTATTAGAATGCACTATACCTTCCGCAGTATTGGACTAGGCTCTCGAAATAGAAACATCTTCATGCAGTTTTTCATCATTTTCTTCGCGAATTACTTTCAGTGTCGTTCCAAATCCGATTTTCTCCCATTTTTTCCTATCAACTGAAAAAAAATTACTCTAAAATTAACTACAGTTCCGTAAAGCAATATAAGCGTATTTAATGAAGGTTTAAATTAGACTATGTATTCAGCATGATTTGAACACTTTCCCCAGTTCCCAATTTAATTTGAAAAAAAATACAGAGAATAGTTATTCAGGATAAAAGTGCAGAAGGCATTGATATTCTTGCAAAGGTTCAAAAACGGAACACGAAGTAGCGAGTATAATGAATGCGTGTTGGAATGGGGTCCGTCAAGTTGGCCCGGTAGTTGTGGCATTTTTACAACATTTTTTGTATATTGCTAATGCTAGGTAAATGCTGGCGAGTGCTGAAAAAAGAACTGGAAAATCTTCGATAGTTGTCGTGAAAATTAAAATTCGATTTTCCGGGCCAACTTGTATGCAGCCCGAAAAAACCAGCATTTTTAATCGAGAGCTTGAAAAACTTAATGCTAGTTAAGTGCTGGCGATTGCTGAAGAAAAAATTTTGAAAATCTCACTCAGGAATGGAAAAGTTTGTAATTGAATTTTCCGGGCTAACACTATGCAACCCGGAAAACCCAGCATTTTTCAACGAAATTTTGAAAAAAGTTCATGCTAGCCACTTGCTGGCGAGTGCTAAAAAAAAATTGAAAAACTCGCTCAGGAGAGAACTTTTAAAATTTTTTCTTCAGCACTCGCCAGCACTTAACTAGCATTAAGTTCTTTTAAACTCTCGATGAAAAATTCTGGTTTTTTCGGGCTGCATACAAGTTTGCCCGGAAAAATGAATTTTCATTTTTACGAGTACCATCGAAGATTTTCCAATTTTTTCTTGAGCACTCTCGAGAACTTACCTAGCAGCAGCAATAAGCAAATAATTTTGTAAAAATGCCACAATCACCGAGCCAACTTGACGGACCCGTTGGAATTAATTTAATATTTCCATCAATATCGTTTAGTGACTTCTGCATTGAAAGATATGGTAAGAGAAAGGTTTTTCATATCAAAAATTTGACAGATAATCAATAGATCTCAGAGGTGGGGCAACATAATATATATAAAATATAACTATAAAAACTATGCGAAACTGAGATGAATGAAAATGGATTTGCCGCGGAATTCGAGGTATAAATTTTCTTCTTTCTTTGGTAAGAAATTAGGTTTATCTTCGATCAATGCATTTTATGTACAGAGGATATCAAGAGGTATTCGTTTCAATTCAAAATCTGAAATATGTTTTTCTTTGACCATGAAAAGTTTTTCTTCTAGAAACCGAGAAAATGGATTTTACTCTATTTTAATACCGGTACTGAAACACAGATTAATTCTTTTTGCGAGAGTTATAGGTCTGAGAATGACGTGAATTAAATCAAAATTTCATGACCCATTAAATAGACGATAAAATACCCATAATATGTATATTCGATTTGTAAAAACAACATCAATCTTCTCGACCGATTGATAGATAATCGTAACAAGCCAATGGAACTGCTGTAAAAATATTGTTAGTATTTTGGAGGAAAACTTAAAAATAAAAGCGTATTCAGGTAACGAATGCAAGAAGTATTTGGCAGACATGACATCGTTATTTTTGACTGTGTTACTCAGGATTGAACTGGCACATCTAACCGCTTGCTCTTATTTCTCAGTACTTACCAAAAAATTTACATTTTTGCTTTTCTCACAATCTATAACCGATTTCAAGCGAATAACCAGTAATGACCGCGGTTATCTATGGTCCTTCCTGCGGTTATAGTCTTCAGGGATATTCCTTGTAAAATGATTATAACCTCTACAATGACCAAAGTCGCTTGAATGCAGTTGGTCCTAGTTGGTAATTACCAATGAGGACCAGGTTATCCGCTTGAAATCGGTTTATATGTCTCAACAATTCGGATTACAAGTTTGATTTTTCAGATAAGATTGAATACCTCGAAGTTGTCAAAATTTTAGGATGCTTGAATAATTAAAAATGTTGAATAATTCACTGACTTAGGACTTGGGTGTAAGAAACTGTGACTAGATAATTTAAAATTAAGAAAACCTTTAATATACAAGGTGAGTCGAGAATGTGAACCGATGAGATTTCTGGGGGTTATTATAGTAGATACATTGCAGATACGTCCTTTCAAAAACTAATAAAATTTCTCCGCATACTTCTGAACGGTTAATTCAACCATGGTTAATTTGAAATACATTTTTCTATAACACTTCTACATTTCTGATATTCTAATCCAGGGCGTTTTTAGAGGTTGAGTCATGATTTTCTTGGGACTACTTCTGTATTACAGATTTTGAGATGTAATTTATTCATAAGTATAATGAAAAATGTATTTTAATATATATCATTCATGGGCGCCCGCAGAATTTTTTCTCAGGGGGGGCAAAAAAACTTTGTCGAAAAACGATAAGGTGCATGCGACATCAGCATTCCATTTCTTTCTATTTCTTTTTTTATATTTATGCATGAGCGCCCGCAGAATTTGTTAAAAATGATTAAGTTTTCCACCCCAAAATTTTTTGACATCAACAATATAAGGTGATATGTATAAGTACGGTAACTGTTTTCTAAACAAATCACAATCCATGAAAGAATATTAACATGAAAATGAAATATAAATAATATGGAGAAAGGAATGAAATAAATTTTATGATTGCTAATGACTGAAGACAAATCGACCAGTAATAACGAAACAAAAACAAATATACATATACGCTCGATGAAATGATATTCATAAAAACCATATATGAATAATAATGAAATATGAAATATAGATTAAATGAAACAAACCATAAATTCAAAACTAGAAACTCAGAGATTATTCGAAATAACACAACATAAATATATTATCAAAATTAATAAATATAAAAAATAAATAAAAAAGACATAACACACACAAAAATAAGAATAATAATTCTGAAAATAAAATGCCTGAATCGTAATATCACTCGTAGGCATATTCTATTGTGAACTAAACACAATTCAATAGGAAGTTAATTCCTATATTTTTCTTGGATTGTTTCATTATCAGTACACGAGGAATGATTCTGCATTAACTTGTATAAAGGTTTATTTTTTCAGTGTCTTTTAGCGATCGCCATCGGCATTCGATCTCCTTTGGAAAAATTTTAGAATATCCATATTTTCCAAAGGTGAATTCATCATATCATAAAAATATATGAAATATATATAGACACATAAGTAAAATTGACTCTCAACAAACAAAACAAAAACAGTCTTCCGGGACTGCCGATAGAAGTGAAATCTGAGCAACTTGTAAACTGTATCGTCGAACTATTCGGTTATCATTTTAGAATTAATTTTGGTTTACAAAGAAGTGTTTATGATCAGGGATCAAGGAAGTTCAAATTGGTCATTAATACTTCCTTACAAATCGAAAATTATTCGGAAATAATAATCTAATAGGTCGACGCTCTACGATACAATTCACGAGTTACTTTGTTTTCACTTCTATCCGCAGACCCCAAAGACTGCCACGTTTAGGATTTTTTACAGTTCTGATCAATAATCTACAATTATAATATTCAAAACTTCACATTGGGAGGCATGGAACGAAAAAAATCAGCTACGTAAATAATTGAAGTTACCCTCGATGACACAATTTGGAGTCAGAGACACTAAAAACTAAGAATACTCTTATCTCTGAATACAGTCTCAACGTGGTTTCGATTGTTTCGAATTCGACTATATCTTTCTCTAGAATGAAAATACAGTGGAACTTCCCTATAACGAATACGCTAAATCCGCAAAAAAATTTCGTTATACAGAAATTTCGTTATGCAGAAATTTTTCTTTTTTGTGTCAGGTGTCAAAAAAAGCAACGTTCATCACTTGCATTTTTTTTATTTGAATACATTATACATAATTAACTCAAGCACTTCCTTCTAGACATTTTCGCACTACTATTTTCATTAACGATCAGAGCGAAACTGAAAACTGAACGGTTTCAGAAGGAACTCCGCCGTAATGGTTTAGTTTATGATCGGGATTTATTACCTACGTCCGACAGAATTACGGAAAAAACCATCTCTAAGTGTACTCTGGGAAAAACCTTCCTACCAATACGCACTTAAAGAGTGATTTTCTTGGAATAATTCGTTATAGAGAGAATTCACTTCGTTTTAGAGGGTGTTTTTAACAGGGTATTTGGATTCAAGGTGCAATGACAGATACGAAATTCGTTGTACAGAGAAATTCGTTGTAGAGACGTTCGCTGTAGGGAAGTTCCACTGTACTAAAAAAAAGATTCTATATTTCCGCCTTCTCGGAAAAAAATATTCTGATTGGAGAATGGATAAATATTGAAATATGAGAGTAGTCCCACTTGTTGCATGAAGAATCCCCCATCAAAGAAGCCGCCTGAAAAAACCGGTCATAAAACGAACATCTGGTAGCAATTGAAGAGAATGCCGATAAGCATGGGGTAGTTTATGAATTTATAACTTGGCTTTGGGTGAACAAAAAACATGGAATTCATCATCTTCGAAAACTTTCCATGATTTTTGTTCACCCAATAAGTGCTCAACACGCCTCAGGGAGTTATCAGTTCGACAATGGATCAGAATCTCAGGGGGGGCCACGGCCCCCCCTGGCCCCTCCCTGCGGGCGCCCATGATATCATTGCACTCAACCTGGTTGCATTCAACGTTTACATTTTAGATTTAGATTTTTAATTCTATCTACATTGAAAGATATATTCCATTCAATATTCACGTTACCAAACATAATACTTATATTCCAATATACTATCATCCTCAGAAAGCTTAGTACACATTTTTGACTCTCCTGTATATAACTCGTTCAAGATGTTTATCAGGTTCTCTGAATTCTAGATCAAGAACAATGACAGAAGAGGAAAGGAGTGGTTTCTTCTTTCGAAAACATGAAAAAAAAACGCTTTGGCTTGTGTAATCCTGGACCCCTTTGTTGGTATACAATACAGGGCGTCTAAAAATAGTCGCCCACGTTTCTGGCAAGAGAAATCCGAGCTTTTATTAGGTGATAGAACAATAAACTCACACATGCGGTAAATGTAAACGATCGGTCTGAACACAAATATTTGGTTGTGAAGTTGAATTCTATTCTGGAAAATTCGAAATGCGTGATCAATTAATCCACCTGATGATATTGTTCTGGGAAGTTGCGAAAATTGATGGAAAACAGATGTATCGTTGTTCTAATTGATGTAAGAGCAAATTTTGACGTGGGTACCTATGAGGAATTCTATTCTATCATTTGATTAATTGAGTCTATTTACGTCCTTTATGCGCTACTAGTTTAGATCCTGTTGATTTGAAATGCTTTACTCCAGGTCATTTCTTGAATTAAGAATAAAAAAAGTGTAAGGCTTTCACGACCGGATATCGGATATATTTGCATTGCAAGAGACTTCCGAGCTTATTGGTCCTGGTCTATTAGGAATTATTTCACCAAACGTTTCGCCTAAATCTGCAATAGAATTCTTGGTCTGAGATTTGGTGCTAGGTTTACGAACGCAATGTTGATTGACCCATCTCTACAACTCCGTATTGGATTGATCTTGGTTTTTTCTAATACCGGCAACCAGGAGCTATGTACAAAGGGAGTTTCTTCTTTCCTGTTTATGTTGTTTTTATGTATATTAATGACTTTCATTCTAGGATAGTAACTTCTGCCAATTCTATCTATGACCTTAGCTATTCCGTTGATGGTGAGTTGTGATGTGTGATCACGCGTAGGTTCAGGTTATCGGTCACGTACGTAAAACGTTTTGAAAAATCCTTATATGTTTTCCTGACCCAAAATAATAAAACTTTATAATAAGAGCTTTAATTTTATTAAAACTGACATCTCGCCCTAATGTTTTGAGCTTCTTCAAAGATTAAAAAACACGTAATTACACTCTTGTGTAATTCCCTGTAACAACAGGGAACATCGGTGAGGTTACATCAATATGTGCTAGTATTTCTTCTTCTTCTTTCTAAACAATTAGTTTCAACAAGGATAGGCAACAAACAACACTAGAAAATCGACACCAATAGGTGTGTACATAAATCTACATTTATTTCCTCTTTATTTTTTATTGTATTGTAGGAATATAATCATGTAATTATTCGAGACGGTTGTGAAATCTGTTTTTATGTTTACATTTTTGTCGGAAAGGGAAATGTAGAGGGATTCAAGGTATAGTCTCTTCCAGAAATGTGGTTCCGAATCCAGGATAGTGACTGAGTCGAAGTCAAAGGAGTGTCCCGAGTCTAGAGAATGCTTACATATGCCCGAATGTAATGGGTTAGATTTTTTTGTATTATATTGATGTTGATATAATCTTTTTTGTAAATATTGAGAGGTCTGTCCTATGTAAAAGTGATGTGGATCACAGTCTCGGCACTTTACCCTATATATAACGTTGCTGGCGTTCATGATATCATCTCTCTGCTTAATTTTGCTGAAAATTATTGAGCTCCTGAGAGATGGAGTCCAAGCTGGTATGATCTTTAAGTTTTTGCACAGCTTATTGATACCATGCTCAATTGTTTGAAAATGAGGTAATCTGAAATATATGAGCTTGTTAAGCTCAGATGTTCCGGGAGACGTGTCAATGGGGTCATTTAACTCGGAGGGAGCGAGAACAGAGGGTTGCTGAGGGGTGGTGTAACGGAATCTTCAATTTTTGTGATCCTTTGTCTTTTTTCGAGGACGTTAATTCTTTTTTTTTGATGGTTCGGTTTAAGAAAGTGGTGGGGTAAGAATTTTCTTCCAGAGTATCTCTGATTAATTTTAAATTGGTTTTGTGATACTCATTGTCAGATAAGAGGATTGCTCTATCAACAAGATTGTTAATGGTGGAGGACTTATATTTTAAAGGGTGGTACGATAAGAAATTTAAGTATCTTCAATACCAAGAGTCTTTTCTAAACCAGTTAAACTTGAAACCGTTGCTGACTATCGATATGGTCACATCCAGGAAGTTGATGAAGTTTTCATTCGGTATCTCTGCTGTGAAATACAGTCTTTCATGAAAGGAATTGAAGGTTTCCAAGAGTTCATCGATGTGTAAAGCATCAAGACAAATAAGGGTGCCATCTACGTATCTGTAGTAGAAGGTCAAAGGGAATTGGAGCGATGGCAGAATATGCCCCTCTAAAAATTGCAGCACAATCTCGGCACTCTCTTGGCTTAGCCCTTAAATGCACGATTTTTTATTTTTGAGTTCCGAATAGCTCATTCTCCTTGTAAATCAGTGGGAAATAACAGAAAAATAATTAAAAAAATCCAACTATAAAATTTCATTTACTATGTAAAAAAGTTCGGTCTGTTGCAAGATGGCTACATTGCACAAATTTGGTTCGAATAAAACATGAAAATGAAAACCTAGGGATCAGTGGTTATGGAAATTTTTGAAACAATTATTGTTTTCACTCAAGCAAAGAGCAACTCCACATTTTTCGCACTTTCAAATAATTCACGAACCACTCAAACTTCAACGCATTCGTAAATGTTTTTACAGTTTTCGCGATTTTCAAGTCCCAGAACACTAGAGACAAGCCGTGGCTATAATTTCAGGCCAGCACTGTGTTGCCATACGACAACGAAAACGAATAAATAGTTTTCTGTATCGAAGGTACAAGCTGAAAATTGGTATGTTGCCAAATGGCAACATAGTGCATTTAAGGGTTAGGGGAGAACCCATAGGGCAGCCGTATATTTGCTTGTATACTTTTGAGTCGAACGTGAAGTAGGAGTTGTTCAAAATGAACTTGCAAAATTCGATAAATTCTGATTTTGGGATGGTTGTATATATATGGAATTATACAGGGTGTCCGGGGAATAACTGTACATACTCTTAATAGAGATAGAGTTGGACAAGGTGATTACTGATTGACTTTAAAAAATTAATTTCTGGATTTCCCTAGAAAGCTACAGGGTGATTTTCCAACTTCATGGAAATACTTAGACCATCATAAAATCTAAACCTATTGACGGATATTATTGAAACTTGGGAGGTTATTGGCATATGCTAAGGTCGAGTCAGAAAGATATCAATTATCTCATTATTCCAGGGCCGGACTAATTAGCCTTCATTTTAAGTGTTCGGGGTGAGACAAACACTTTGTATTTCGAATTACAAATAATTGATTCGCAGTTTAGAAAGAGGCTGAATTGTGCTTAAATTTGTGATATCGCTTAAAGTTGTCACATCAACAATTACTTTCTTATGAATTTTTGAGTTTAGATAAAGTTCGAAAAATTGAATTTTTCACCATGAAGAGAACTGAAAATCTCATGTTTGAATATTAAATGTGGAAGTATCAGTAGAAAATTTTCAAAAGAGTTCAGAGCTTTAATAAGCACATTCCATAACGAAATAATAACAAATGAAAGAAACTAAAATACAGTAAAAAATACCCAATGAAAATGAAAATAGGAACTAGTGAATTGCTGAGTCAACGTTATTTCATTTATATCGCAAAAGTTGATAATTCTGTTCATCAGCTGTTCTCTTGACTGGATTTCTTCAGAATACACCATATACTTCAATTTTCCCCATGAAAAATAATCTAGCGGGTTGAAATCTGGAGATACTCCTCGATTCATTAATTCAGTTAGAGGGTTTTACATTGGAGGAAGTGTCACTTTGGTATGTCTCTTTGTTGTCGAACACCCGGTATACATACGAATAATTTTGAAATATGCTTATGTATACCCTATACACTTCACCAATTTTTTTTTCGAAATATACTTTCATTTACTCCATCGCAATGAGATCGTCGACTGGGGTGGCCACCCAGTATATCAACAAATTATTATAGTCTTACTCACCTTCAGTGACTTTTTTAAGAAAATTTATCATTTATTTTTGACCTCTACAAGATGACTAAGTCCTGTTCAGGTAAATAAATTCAATTTTTCGAACCTTATCCATATTCAAAAATTCATAAAAAAATGATTGGTGATGTGACAACTTTAAGCGATACCACAAATTGAAGCATAATTCAGCTTTTTTCTAAAAAGCAATTCAATTCTTTGTAATTCAAAATACAAAGTGTTTGTTTTACCCTGAACACTTTGAATGAAGATTAATGAGCCCGGCCCTGGAATAATGAAATAATTGATATCTTTCTGACACGACCTTAGCATGTGCCAATAACCTCCTAAGTTTCAATAATATCCGTCAAAAAGTTTGGATTTCATGATGGTCTCAGTATTTCCATGAAGTTGGAAAATCACCCTGTAGCTTTCTAGGGAAATCCGGAAATTAAAATTTTATAGTCAATCAGTAATCACCTAGTCCACCTCTATCTTTGGTAAGAGTATGTACAGTTATTCCCCGGACACCCTGTATACATTGACGATGAATGCATTTATGAAAGCTTGAAAAAAAATTAAAAAAACTGTTACATGGACATACTCGAGCGCGTCAGATTAAGATTTCTAATGATATAGTGGGTGAGTCTTTGACTTGTACATATATTTAAACCATAGATTCTTCAGATCAAAAGAAATACTTTTTTCGTTTACCGTTTTTTCCGATTCAGCTCATATAAAAGGATATGGCCATTTTAAACTTTCATAATGAGCCACGCCTCCTCTGGAAATATGACACATAAGTTTTTCTGAGCGTTGAATCTACTAGCTAAACCTTCAAGAAAAATATCAGAAATTTAATCCTCTGAATCTTTGATCAAAGGTGCATCCAGGCAAAGAAACCAATTTTTTCAATTTTGCTGCTTTGGATTTTTCCAAATCATCAATTTCATAAAGAATACTTTCATTCTCCAAAATGGCCAAATATATTATTAAGTAGCATCAAACTTACTCTCAAAAGTTGGGACCATAGAGTTTTTAATATAATTATGGAATCTATTGGTATATATCGTACATCATGAAAAAAATACATGTGAGTAGAATTTTGAAGTTCGTGAAAAATTTGCCACATTAATGAAAATCTATATTCTGAAAATCACTTCATTCGATAAAATCATTCACGAGATACATATATTCGAAAATCAAATTGTTTTATGCATTTTCAACATCCTGTATCTTTCCAACCGAGCCGAATCGGAAAAAATGGTGGAGACAAAATATGGTTCTTTTGACCTCAAGAGTCTTCCGTTAACATATATGTGCAAGTCAAAGACTCACCCTGTATAGCTTAATCTGAGCATACTATTGATCTGTATGTGGCTGACCTACAGATTCGTAAATAATGAAATTAAGGAAGTTTTTCTGTGACAAGTGTTGAAAGTATCAATTTTGAATTACTTTTCGATAAGATCATAAAATAGAACTTATTTCTCTATAATATTGGATCGTAAGTATTGATCATTCGATATGTTTCTGCTAAATAGATGTTCGTTTCAACGAGATAAAGAAATTTACAACCGGAGTGCGAAAATGAGTCACAAAGGTAGTTGAGTACACCCAGTGGGCGCAAAAACATCTCAGAGATGTTGAAGTAAGAGATTTCGAGGCATTAGACATCTACTGCGATGTTCTGTTTACACATGAATTGAACTTTTATAGAATATCCGATGTCCTGTTATTAGTATGGCTCTGGAATGTCACACAAAGACTTCTCAGGGATGTCACGAAAAAAATACCGGATACATTGTTCAGAGCATGGAGGTAGAAGAAACCTCCATGGTTGAGGGACGAAAAAGTAATCATCGAAATTATGGGTTAGCTGAAGCTTCAACTGCACTAACGGAGAGAGAAAATGAAACGAATGTTATCACTGAGGAATGAAGAAATAGACTGATTGAATTTAATATAGAAAACGATGTTCCGAGTAACCTATTTTAGATGGCGACATCTACCAGCGTCAAAAGAGTTCTTTTTTCACATCTCGAAAAACCTCTCAAGGCTATCTGTGTGAGAGTCTGAGGTCTAGAAACGATATCCACACGTTAATAAAATTTCCATCTCGCCAAAAGACCTCTCAGTAGGCAGATGGCACAGATTGGAACAAATTAACATTCCGAATAGCCTACGAAGAACTATCTGGGAAGTACATATTTCATCTAAAAAAAAACCTTATGCCAGCATTTTCAGAACATCGCTAAACTATCCTGGGATGTTCTGTGCTCGCTGGTTAAAAAAGTGTTTCATATTCTGGGTCAAAAACAAACCATTCAACAATATACCTTCCAATATGCTTCAGATCACCTGTAAGCTGCAAATTCTTAGAAAACGTCCAGCATCGTAACTTTCCTGTAAGCTTATGAAAAACTTACATGTGAAGCAGAATACCGCCATCAATTAGACCTAAAAGAAGTCTCTCATTCAATAATCTGACGATTTGGATGTGACGCAAACTCGTGTCGATGTCATTTTGACATACTTGGGCTTATATATATATGTAAAGAAAATGTATTTCTTTAATAAGCATTATTCGTGTTCTGTGGTGAGAAGCGGACGTGTCAATTATTGACATTTATAGTTTTGAATAGTCGATACGACATTTCTGCAATTAAGGAACATTAAATGTCGTTTCTCTTTCCACAGGTGAGAATTTGTAATTATTGTTAATATTGTAAATAATAAAACCAAATCTCTTTCCACAGAGAAACTCAGCTGTGTTTCAATAATTGGCAGAATAATAAAATCAGAAATAATCTTATAAAACGACATTTATTGAAACATCCGAAAGAAAAATGTCAAAGTTGAGGTTAACTTTTCAAGTTAAAGCCTCTCAAGATGGAAAGTCAAATTATATAGCCATCACATCGATCAATACTGAAGACAACAAAACCTTCTTGATACCAGAAGAGTATCAAGAGTCATCGTACCATAAGGAAATCTGCGCTACAAATCATTTCAACATGATCAGGAATACCTTAAAACGAAGACGCCAATCCAGGAATATTTGGGTAGCGTTAACAGAAGAGATTAAGAAAACCTATTTCGATGAAGACGGAAACATGATTTTTATGGATATGTACTTGGATGAAGCCGAACAAGGAAATAGCTGCTCATCTAATGCAACCCAAATGATGGATGCAAACAATCAATCTTTGGTTGAAATTTTGGAAAAATTAGTTGGAAATAAAGAAAAACAAGAAGAAAAAAATGCAAGGAAACCTGCTGAAAGATTCGTTCTAGAAAAATATGATGGTAGAACCGCAAATGCAGATCAATGGCTCGAAATTTTTGAAAAAGAATGCGATAGATTTGGAATTAACAATGATCAGGAAAAAATTGAAATATTTAGATTATTTCTAGAAAAATCATGTGTAGACTGGTACAATTCCATGATGACGAAATATTCTTTTGAACATGAGTGGACAGTTTGGAGAAGGAACTTTTGCCAAACTTATGCTAATAAAGGCTGGTCTACTAGTAGATATGCCATTGCGTTTAAATATCAAACTGGCTCCTTACTGGAATATGCTGTAAGAAAAGAAAAACTACTGCTTGAGGTGAGAAAAACAATCGATCAGGGAACGCTCATTGACTTAATCGCTGCTGGTCTACCTGATTTTGTTGTGGATAGGATGAACCGAGAACAGTTATTTGAAACACAAGATTTATTCAATGAAATCGGAAGACTAGAGCATCTTGTCAAGAGAAAAACTTCGAAGTCAAAATTTGATGCTAAACCAATTCAGGAGAAGAAACAGAAGTGTACAATTTGTGAAAAACTAAAGAAAGGGGAACGCTTCCATTCAGAATCTTCATTTTGGTTCAACGAGAAAAACAAAAGAAGAAACAATGATAAAGGTCAAATTAAAATTATTAATAATTCTGAATTAGAATGCGAACTTCAAGATGGGAATTCAAAAAACTAGTAGTGTTGCCATTGATCAAAGTGAAATTAGTATTGAATAAAAAACTTAATGTATTGGGAGTCTACGATTCAGGCTCAAATGTTTCTCTTATCAACTCAAGATTGTTGAAATTAGATATTAAAAATAATGATAATTTAAATAATACTAATTTGAAAACGATTAATGGCATTCAAGTAGCAAGTGGTATGGTATCAATTAATGTTAAAATTTTCAACATGGAAAAAAAAATTAATGTGTTTGTGATAGATAACTCTAACTTCGATTATGATTTTCTGATTGGACTCGATTGTATAAAAAATTTTCATTTGTGTCAAAATGAAAATTTGGAAATTTACCAAAGAATTCCAATACCAAATGGCATTGTTTCTAAGGAAATAGGGAATAACAATAATAATGAAAACTGTTCTTCAGAACAAATGGAAAATGAGGAAATGAAACAAGATTCGATTGAAAACATACATTTGGTGAATTTTAATGAAAATATTGAACAGAAAGATTTCGAAATTCAAACTCATCACTTAAACTATGATCAGCAATCGAAAATAGATGAGCTGATAGAAAAAAACAAATCGGTTTTTGCCAAAGATAAGTATGATGTGGGCACGGTATCAGATTATGAGGCACACATTGATTTATTAGAAGAAAAATATTGCAGTAAGAGGCCATATCGCTGTACAATTGAAGATAGGAAAGAAATTGAACAACAGATCACAAAATTACTAGAAAAAAATCTCATAGAAGAATCATACAGTCCTTTCGCTGCTCCAGTAACATAAGCATTCAAGAAAGATGAAAACAAAAAATCTAGATTGTGCATCGACTTTCGAGATCTAAATAGGATTGTGATACCTCAATCACAACCATTTCCACTCATCGAGGACCTAACTGAAAAAACAAGAGACTGCAAATTCTTCTCAACTCTTGATATAAATTCCGCCTTTTGGTCGATACCGCTAAGGATCACAGACAGGCCTAAGACTGCGTTTGTTACACAAGAAGGACATTTTCAGTGGACGTGTCTACCATTTGGTCTGAAAACGTCACCGGCGATTTTTCAAAGAATTATGTGTAATATAATCAGAAAGCACAAGCTTTCAGAATTCACTGTGTGCTACATTGATGACATTTTAATTTTTTCAAAAACATTCTCTGCACATATCGATCATCTCACACAATTGTTTCAAGCAGTCAAAGCAGAGGGATTCAGGTTGAAATTTGTGAAATGTAAGTTCGCACTCGATTCAATCAAATATCTGGGTCACATAATTCAAAACAACTCTGTGAAACCATTGAAGGACAATTTAACCTCAATCAGAAACTTCCCTGTGCCAAAGACACAAAAAAACGTTAGGCAATTTTTGGGCAAAATAAATTTCTACCACAAATATGTACCAAACATGGCTATAACACTAGATCCATTACACAATCTCCTCAGAAAAGGACAAACTTTTAATTGGACCAAAGAATGTCAAGAATCTTTCGATAAACTGAAGGACGTATTGTGTACACAGCCAGTTTTGACAATCTTTGATCCAAACCGACCCATATATATATACACAGACGCTAGTTTGTTAGGTGTAGGTGGAGTATTGAAGCAGCCCCAGGAAAATAAAGAAGAAAAACCAGTGGCGTACTTTTCAAAAAAACTTAATGAGGTGCAAAAGAGAAAGAAAGCTATCTATTTAAAGTGTTTGGCAATTAAAGAATGTGTGAAGTATTGGCAACATAAACTGATTGGAAAAAAATTCACTGTTTTTTCGGATCATAAACCTTTGGAAAACATGAACATAAAATCGAGGACTGACGATGAACTTGGAGATCTCACATACTACTTGTCACAATACGACTTCGATGTCAAATATTCTCCTGGTAAAAATAATGCAGAGGCCGATTGCCTCAGCAGAAATCCAGTTTTGGAAGCATGGGAAAACATGGAAGAGCAATTAAAAATTGTCAATTTGATAAAACTCGAGGATATCTTGGAGGATCAGAGAAAAAACATAGATTTGCAAAGAAAAAAAACTAAATTAGCGACAAAGTACAAGGTATACTACAAGAAAAGTAGGAAAAAAGAGAAAATTATTTTATCAGAAAATTTTAGCATGAGATTCATAAAAAATGTGCATGAAAATTTTTGTCACTTAGGTGTGAAACAACTACAAAAAATGATTGGATCCTTCTACACTGCCAAAAATTTAACAAAAAATATAAAAAATATATGCAAAAGCTGCCACATATGTATTAAAAACAAAACTAGAGGTCAAAAAAGTATGGATTATTGTCACATTTAGGTCCTGCCACGAAACCATTCGAAATCATGTCGATCGATACAATCGGAGGTTTTGGAGGATCTCGATCAACGAAAAAATACCTGCATTTACTGGTTGATCATTTCAGCAGATATGCATATATTCTTACTTCGAAAACGCAAACTGCATCTGATTTTGTCAAACTGATTAACAACATCGAGGAAACGGAAAAAATTGGCACAATACTTTCAGACCAATATCCAGGCATTAACTCAAAAGAATTTAAAGAATTCCTAGAGGACAAGAAAATCGAATTGATTTTCACCATTCTCAAATGGATTGAATGAGAGGTTGAATCAAACCTTAGTCAATAAAATCAGGTGTAAAGTTAATGAAAGTGGAAAAAAAAATAGCTTGGACAACAGTAGCTCAAGAATGTGTTCGGAAATACAATGACACAGTACATACAGTCACACAGTATCCACCATCATATTTGCTGTACGCTAAAGATGTCACAATTTTGCCAAGCGAACTAAAATCAAATAGTTCAGGGGAAACATGGATTAAGGACAAAAAACTTGCTTTGAAAAAAACCATTATAAATCATGACTATAACAAGAAGATCTACGATAAAGGTCGTGAGAATATCAACTTCAATGTTGGAGATATGGTTTTCGTTGAGAATGGAAACAGACTGAATAAAAAAAAACTTGACGAACTGGGAATCGGACCATATGAAATCGTGGAAAAATTATCGAACACTATATACCGAGTCAATACCGGTCGCAAGAAATCAGAGTCTAATGTATTCCATATCTCAAAACTGACTCCAGCGCTCTGACTCGAAGAAGAGGAATGAATTTTTGAAAGTTCGTGACTACTATCTCCTCCAGGGGGGGTGATGTAAAGAAAATGTATTTCTTTAATAAGCATTATTCGTGTTCTGTGGTGAGAAGCGGACGTGTCAATTATTGACATTTATAGTTTTGAATAGTCGATACGACATTTCTGCAATTAAGGAACATTAAATGTCGTTTCTCTTTCCACAGGTGAGAATTTGTAATTGAAGAGTGGAAATTCAAAAGGGTCTAAGTGCCACTTTCACGAAATTTTAGATTTCATTTGTTATGGGGTCTATGTGCCAAGGCCAATAGCCTACGAAACGATTCATGTGCCATACGCTTCAGGCTGTCATCATTTCTGATGAAAAAAACAATTTTTTTTAACTTCTTTCATCAGTTTGAGGGCGGGTTTCACAAAGCTTTAACTGTAAATTAAAAAAACCTTACCTAAATTCGAATCAATCGAATCACCCGTTTTGAAATTTCAACGAATCGGGATGGCTCCAATACATTTGACGGTACAATCAAAGTTTTGTGAAACCGACCCTGAGACATGTTTTATGTAATATCTCAGTTCGATTTTTTTGGCACTTAGACCCTTTTGAATTTCCACTCTTCAATTATTGTTAATATTGTAAATAATAAAACCAAATCTCTTTCCACAGAGAAACTCAGCTGTGTTTCAATAATTGGCAGAATAATAAAATCAGAAATAATCTTATATATATTATATATATATATATATATATATATATATATATATATATATATATATGGTTTATCTCTTTGTCCTAGATGTGTTTTGTCTCAGTCTGAAAATTTCCTTTAAATGTAAGACATTTTCGGGGCTCCTATGTTATTGACAACTATGATCAATTTATTAACACATCAATTCATTCGAAGACGTTCGAGAAGTACAGACGTGTGCATGAGTTGCTCTCCAGTTAGATTCAGTTAATCCTTGTGTATCAGTATCAAATAAATTAGTTTTGTTTCACACAAGTAAGTCCTTCGACTTCTCTGTTCATATCTTCATATCGAGGTCAAAAAAATTTGCGTTAATTGGTGACTTGGAGTTCATATTTCCAACGAGCATTTTGATGATTCATAGAATTTTCTTTCATATATTTACAATATAGTTCTCTCGCTTACCCGACTTCGAGGATTTCCCACAACCGGTTGACCTTGGTGGGCCCCTCTCTTGCAAGGCATTTCGCTCCCGTACCGTATTCTGGCTGCGTTTTCGCCGCTGCCGCTACAGTGGTTCCACATTGCTTGGTGGGGACGGATGTTGAATCTTCATTGTTGACTTCGAAAAATTCGCGTATTCCCATCCGCTTTCAATTCCCATCCTAGGTTCCTCCGGATCGTGGCCTTATATTAACATCTGTTGAAAGTCTTCTTTAACGGCCCATTGAAGTGAAGAGTCTAATTGTCGTTCCTATTCCTACACCCTCACTATCCGTCATAATGCCGCGTAATTGTACTACCTGCAAAAAACAGATAGGAACATCTCAGCTGTCTATTGGCTGCGTAAGGTGTTTGAAGGATTTCCATGAAGAGTGTGTTGGTCTCTCTATCGTCGAGATTGATTTTCTGAGGGAAGGAACT
Source organism: Hippodamia convergens (assembly GCA_038502775.1). Classification (NCBI taxonomy): domain Eukaryota; kingdom Metazoa; phylum Arthropoda; class Insecta; order Coleoptera; family Coccinellidae; genus Hippodamia; species Hippodamia convergens. Next base: position 52,562,485 of record CM076607.1, on the reverse strand, counting down.
GAGGGGTGGGCTTGCCATTTATGTGGTTCGCAGGAGAGAAGATTGCGTAGTAATTCTTCCTCTTCACGTCAGGCTCTCTTACCATCTCCTCAGCCGTCTCAGTCCTTACCAGGTGGTGACATGCCAATTACCGCGCAACATTTTAATACCCTCATGGAAAGTATTCAGAAAATTGCTTCTAGTGTTGAACGTATCGAGAGGCGACAGGACGACCTCTTCCATCAATTAGCAGATTGCACCGCGGCGATACATGAGCACAATGATATACTTTCTAAGCATCAAAATGCGATCGATGGCTGTCAGTCGGAAATTGCCAGTTTGCATAGGGCCAACACGACACTTCGCGATGAGGTGGCTGCTGTTACTTCAATATTGAATGCTACTTCTGCTTCTTCCTGTCCTTCGGATCGCAATGACATGACCGAGATACTGAACCGTGTAGAAAAATCCCATAACCTGATCATATGTAACGTTCCCGAAAGAGCAGACATCTCGCTAGACACAGTCAATGTACGTAATATCGTGGAGCACATTCGGAAGGGTGCTAGTCAATTTCTGCTTAGTTCAAGTCGTCTACCATCCAAAGACAATAGCAAACCCAGGTGGATTCGAGCAGTTTTCTCAACACCTGAATGTGTTAGAGATATTCTGAGGAATAAATCCAAATTGAGGGGTCATCCAGATTTTCGACAAGTTACCATCTTTGATGATAAGACTAGGGAGCAAGTATCTACCCTCAACGCCCTTCGTATTGAGCTGAAGCAACGTCAGAAAGCTGGTGAAACCAACATTACTATAAAGTATATACAGGGTGTCCCAACCATAGTGCCTTCGTCACAATTTTCCAACAAATCCTCAAAAAACTGAGTGAATTATTAATCTGGCCGATACTTTACACTAATATTCAGTCACTTTCATCCAAATTTCCAGAATTTTTATCTATCGTTCAATTACAAAAACCTTCCATAATATTAATAACAGAATCCTGGCTACACCCAAACATTCCAGACAGCATATTCAATATTCCTAATTACACACTATATCGAGACGATAGTATAACTACACCCGGTTACAGGGGTGTATGTGTCTATTTGAGTCAGAATATCACCTCGTCGTTTAAAGTGAAAGAAATTCGCAAGGACTGGACAAGTATTAACAATATTTACTTCGAAATATCGAGACAAAATTTTTTGCTTTTCATCGGATGTATCTATCGACCTCGTCCCTGCCCTGAAGACTTTGAGTTAACGGCTTTTCTGTCAGAGAGCTCTAGGAATTATGAAACGTTGTTCATAGCAGGTGACTTCAATTGTCCCGATCTGAAGTGGCCTATCATTCAGCTGCCCCCTCCAAACGCTCCATCCCTACCATATGCTGATCTAATAATCAATAGTGGTCTCCAACAACTGATTCTTCAACCCACCAGATACAGGGAGGGCCAGGTTCCCTCCTTACTTGACCTTTTCATCTGTTCCGATGCAAACATAGTCTCAGACATTGAATATCTGCCACCTGTTGGAAAGTCGGATCATGTTGTTTTATCAACGCAAATTCAGCTCAACACATTAGTTACTGACTGTAAGCATAGTGAGATGAGGAGTAGAGTTGACTACACACAGGTTCGCGAAGTCGTTTCAAGCTTTGACTGGCACTCGCTTCTTTCTTCTCAGACATCAATGGAGGATATCTGGGGAGTTTTCACAAATATAATTGATAACGCTGTATCCGCTTGCACCAGGTTTTCGGTTGAAAGATCAAACCCTTTGAAACCATGGATTAATCGATCCATATTAATTATGATTCGGAGGAAGAAGTCACTGTGGCAACGTTACTTGCGCAGCGGGTCAGTTGAGGACTACCGCAACCATCGAGTGTATTCAAACATGGTCTCATCAACTATTCATCAATCCAAGAAAAAATTCGAGTACGACTTAGCCTCTTCCAAAAATAAAAAAAAATTCTATAAGTACCTCCGTTCCTCCATGAATAGTAAAGTGGCAATACCATTCGTACGAAACTCTTCTGGTGAGCCTTGCGATACGCTCGTCGAAGTTGCTGACGTGATGGCCAAGACGTTTGCATCAGCTTTTGTATTAGAGTCTGATGATTTCGGGCCCGATCCTCTGTTTCCACCCATTGCGGAGGAAGTGGAAGATATTGAGATGAGTGAGGAGCTGGTCCTCACTTATATTTCCAAGAGCAATAGCAGTTCAGCTCCAGGTCCTGATAAAATAACAACGCAACTGTTACGTTCCTGTGCCGAGGCCTCAGCTGTTCCACTCTCTATCATTTTTTCATACTCGCTCCATACATCTTCGCTTCCTAAAGATTGGTTATCGGCCTCTGTAACACCCATTTTCAAAAAAGGCGATAAGCTTTCTGCACAGAACTATCGACCAGTGAGCTTAACATCAAGTGTTTGCAAGATCCTCTAGAGAATAATAAGCGAAAGATTAATAGAGTTTGCCCTGCATCACGATATCATTCCGAAGGAGCAACATGGGTTTCTTCCAGGTCGATCAACCATCACAAATTTACTCTCCTGTGTCAACGACTGGACTAGATGGGTTGATGCTGGCAATCCAATAGATGTGGTGTACCTCGATTTTGCACGAGCATTTGATCGTGTTCCTCACTGTCGCCTACTGAGAAAGCTAGAGTTTTTGGGAGTTCGTGGAATGCTGCTGTCCTGGATAAGATCTTTTTTGACACTACGTACTTTTCGGGTTAGGGTTGGTGACTGTTTTTCCTCTTCCACCACAAAGGTCCTGAGCGGAGTTCCACAGGGTTCGGTGTTAGGTCCTGTTTTATTTGTACTGTATACCTCTGATCTTCCGTGCCTTTTCCGATCCAATTGTGCAATGTTTGCTGATGATACAAAGCTATATAACCGTCCGTTATCCAACGTAGGTCACCTCCAAGAAGACCTTAATCGTCTGTCTGTGTGGTGTAGGGATTGGATGCTGCCCCTAAATATCGATAAGTGTTGTGTTCTTCATATTGGAAGAGGAAATCCTAGGACTCCGTACTTTATCGAACAGCAGAGAATAACCTGTGTCTCCCAACATTGTGACCTTGGTGTTGTCGTGACTGACGACTTGACTTGGTCTTCGCATATTTCAGTGGTTGTGTCCAGGGCCAAGCAATTGACCTACCGGCTTTCGAAAACTTTTTCTGGGTGCGATATAGCTACTAGCAGGACACTTTATACCACCTACGTGCGTCCTATCTTAGAGTATGCGGGCCCTGTTTGGTGGGCTAACCTGAGAGGAGATCAAGAATTGCTGGAGTCAGTCCAGCGATGGAACACCCGCATTCCATTTGGCAGAATACGCCCAGATTATGAAACAAGATTGAGGCAGTTCAATTTGCCTTCTTTTTCGGACCGGAGAGCGAGAGGCGACTTGATTGTCACATATAGAGCGCTCCACTCACTTTTTGGTGTAGACATGGCGTTCCTCTTCCCTCTCAATCAAGGCCGCCCGTTGAGGGGACACTCCTACAAACTTGCCAAGGAGAATTTCAGAACTAGATCAAGAAGCAATTTTCTCCCAAATAGAGTCTTCGAGGCGTGGAATCGACTTCCCAATGAGGTGGTAGAATCAAGAACATTGAATGCGTTCAAGAACTCATTAGATAGATGGTCTAGGCGACAATATGAATCAGTTGCGAACTGTTTGTGAACTTTTCAGTGATTGCATGTGATTGTTCTAATTTTCTTTTTTTTTCCATATATAGCTTCTCGAATATTCTATCAGTTTAAGTATGTATTATTTTAATTCATTTTTTGAGTTTATAGGTTTACCTCTACTCTAAACAATTTATAATAATAATAATAATAATAATAATAATAATTGTCCCCTTTCGCGAAGATTTTTCTCTTGGAAAAAGAATCTCCCCAACACCATGTTCATCGACTCATTTCAGAACGTTATCAATCTTTTCGTTCGGAATTCTTTCAATATTTAAATTTGAAATTGGTATCTTTGATTGAATATGCCTAGTAGAGATGAAAAAAAAAAATGATTTCAACAAATCTGATTGGTAATGCCAGAATTTAACGTGTGAAGGAGCACTGACAAAAGGTGAAAAGTAACTTCGATTCCTTAAGGGGCATTCAGTAGATCAGGGGGATGACGGTTCAGAATAGTCCAGCAGATTGCCCGAAAAAAAGTATGAAAAAGGTACTTCAAAGCAAGGTCGTGAAACGGATGACGATTTAAGTCAGTAGAGAAAATTGATAGAGTCTAATTTTTTTAGTTGAAGAATTATGAGTGGTACGATTTTTTCGGAAAAGAGTTCATTACCATTTCCGAGTCAGAAAGCGCGATCGGAAATTAAATAGTTTCAGGATATATTGACATTAAGAGAGTCTTCCGGGTTTATTGGCCGTGGTCTATTAGAAATTATTACACCTCACACGCATGGTTGCCGGTGTTGGAAGAGACCAAAGTCAAGCCAATACGAAGTGGGAGCGATGGACCAATCAACATCGCGCGCGTAAACCCACTACCTTCTCCCGCCAATGATAAGGGTATAAGTCGGGCGAACGGATCGAATCCAGCATCACTTTCGAAAATTCAGCGGTCGAGTTACAATCTAAGACCAAGAATCCTCTGAAGATGCCTACCGCAGTTGTAGGCGAAACGTTAGGAGTAATAATTCCTGATAGAACACGGCCAATAAGCACAGAACACTCTTTCAATGTATTATACGGTACTTGTTGCGGAACTTGTGTGAAACGTTTCAGAAGTGTTATTTCAGAGAACAAGGATTATTTTTACAGAAGGAGGATATGTGACAGTCAGAGTTTTCAAATTCTGAATGTTTCATAGAGTTTTTTTTGAAAATCTTTTTTCATTTTGGGTTTCGGGTAATTGATAAATGAAGTGACTAGGTTTTTCTGTATATGAATTGTGTTAATCAGTCTGATACGAAGACGTATGAACAGTTCGTTATTGGTTTTAGTTGCATTTTGGAACATAGATATTTATGGAAATAATTTCGATGGTTCCGATTATTCCTAAAAAGTACCTGTTTTTTCGTGCAACATGCCTTACCCACACTCTCTCCGAGCTCAATAACAAATATGAAAGAGAAATTTTATTAAAAAAGGTGAGAAATTCTATGGGTTCCCCACATTCGTACATAATGCATGGTTGCCGGTCTCCGAAAAAACCAAGATCAAGCCAATACGGAGTGGGAGCGATGGGCCAGGTATGCTGATTTTTCTACAATCTACTAGTTTTTCTATTCTTCCACATACGTTGTTCATTCTGACTGGCACATATTAGCACAATTGCTGCATAATCACATGTAACTGACGAACGTAATGAATAAGTGAACGACGACGGCCGAAATGCTTGGGAAAATAAGTGACATTTAACGATGGCCCCGAACGCCTAAACCAATTTGATGTATATATTAAAATTATTCTATATTATATAGATAATAATAAGTGTATTAATGATAAAGTGGCAAGTTTTCTAGAATGCATCATCAACCACTCATCTAATTTTCAAAGCCTAGAATGCGACATTTTTCTTATGCTTGGGAATAGTATATTATTTAACGAGCAGTAATGCAAGTCGTAACTCCCGCAGATGAAGTTCTGTAATTCATCAAGGGAGTTATGACCATTACTGCAAGTTGAATACTATACTTTATCCACAACTATAATAATATACATTCTTACTATCACACATCATTCTTGAAAATTTTTGATACACCTTTATATTTATTTGTTTTGGGATTTCCCGCGGGCAATAAATTCTGTACCTACTGTAGAACTAGCTGCTTGTCTTATTTCTGGAAGTGTACCTACATAATATTTCATCCTCACTATCGGAGGTCTTATTCAGAAAAACATTCACAACAATAATTAGGTGTCAACTAAATTTGAAAACGTCAGAATTATTCAAGTGACATTGCTCCCATCGATAACAATAATGAGATGTTCGCTCTCTGTCAACCGGCTCGTACAGAAGCACAGAAGTAGCTTGAGATTATAGGTGGGAGTTATTATAACTCCCGCTGTTTGTTCATAGATACTATTAATCGCTCAAATGCAGTTGAATAATGAATACATTATTCAATAGGATTGGATAAAGTATATTTTTAATGTCGAGCCCATCTGTCCTGAGCTCATTTTTTCTACAAAAACCATCTGATTCCTGGTTGAAGAGGCCGACACTTCCATCTTGATACAATCAATTACGGTTGTCCTGACATCTCTCTGATCCGAGGTCGAACGTCGATTTCATTCTGTTCTGATTTGAGTGTTTACAATATATATATTTAGCTACCATTTTCGATTGCGATGAGTGAAGAGAACCACACTTCCCTTCAGCCATTGAACAATTCAGCAAATAAATATAAAACTTGATGGGAGTCCAACTTTGCTCCCAGCGGCGTTTTAATGGTCTAAGTATACACGAACAATTGGATCGACGTACTAATTAGTGGGGTATTTCGGTCGCCGTAAAAATTTCAGGATGATTTTGTGAGCACTTCCGGTTGGATATTGTTGATATCCAAAAAGTTTCATGGAAGCCCACAGAATTTTTTCTCAGGGGGGCCAAATAATGATTTGATGGGGCGCAGTATTCATGTATGCTCGAAAACAAGAATGTGATCAAAATCTCACATAAGACATAACTATCTTCACCATTTCTCGGTTGAAAAGATACAGGCTATTGTAAACCCAAAAAAAATGTTATTTTCAAAAATATATCTCGTGAATGAATTTTGATTTTATTGAAATATATATTGAATCCTCTACGAATACGAAATTACACCCTCCTGTTTTGATTGTGTTTCATTATGACCAATACAAACCATTTTTATTATCACACAAGTAAAAGTAAATGATTTCGACACACCTGTTTAAACCTGTACTTTTTCCAGGTAAATAATAGGCAACCCTATGTCTACCTATTCTACATGTTTTATACTATAATATATGAAATTTTCTTATTATCATGTTTTTGAAAAATGTTATGAAAAATCATTTTTCAAAAAATAATTCAAAGTATTCTACCCAGGATTTTTTGAGGAAACCTTTTTTTAATATGGCAAACATTATCATGATGTTTCGAAATGTTATGAAAAATCATTTTGCAAAAATGATTCAAAATATTCTGTCCTGGATTTTTTGAGGCAACCTTTTGTAACATGGCAAACTTATTATAAAATAGGTTTTGTTCTTATATAAGCCCGGTGTAGGGTGTAGGTCCATGTAGGTTCGGATCTTAGACTAATATGTTTTCTAATTGGAAGTCTTCACCTTCATCAGTAGTGGATTCAGTGCCTGTGAATGGCTTCAAGGGCGACTGCAATGCTTGTATTGGTTTCGTCGCTAGTTAGTGTCACTTCTGGAGATATTCAGTTTCTATCTTTGGTTATTGAACTGTTTTTTTGACTACTGCTCTTTTCTTCAAGTTTGAATGTACATATATTTTTTTTACATATAATGTAATATTTTTGTGAGTTTATAGGCTTATCCTTGACTCTTTGATATAATTATAATAATAAAATAAAAGCTCCTGTGTAAGACTTGTCTCAAACTTGTCAGGGGCTTAATGGTTTCGAAAAATTTTTGCCTAATAATGAAAAAAAAAACAAAATTTCGAACTTCGTTTCGTAGTCTATATCAGAATTCCTTTTCGGACAAATTCCAAACTTCATGAAACGTGAGAATTTTTACTGACCTTGGTCAATGGTAATTTGCTAATTAGGCATTAAATAACTGTTGAAACTATTACCACTACTTCGATAGACATAAATACATGTATTCACAACATTTAAAATTTCCTCAGTTGCCAAAAAAAGGTATCGGTCCAATTGTTAAATCTGGTTTTCAAATTATGGGATAAGAATCGAATCAAGCATTCATCCTGCGGTTGAACCAATACTTTTGATATCGAAGAATTAATATAATTGCATTCCAAGCTGAAAACTGGGGCCAGAGAACATCGAGGAAGCACAAAATCGCATTTGTGCTCTGCCATAGCATAAAGTCGCTCAGACGCACCTCACCAGATGTTCTTATCATCATGTCAACGTTCGCACTCGCGTATAAATACCGAGATATTGTATCATTAGTCACCTGAGAAGCTATTTGGGTGTCCTTCACTACTTCTTTGATGGCTGAAGATAACTCTTCCCTTCCGGTGTAAGCTATGGCTAAGTTGAGACGAAATTTCTTGTTGTTTTTCGTCGAATCCTCAATCCTGCGTACAGCATTGCTTAGATTGTCGTTGAGCAATTCCGGAACTCCAATAACTTTGACGCAGGTGTCACTATCAACAAATATAGGCGTAAATTCATCCAGTTTATCTGTTATCACACCCAGTAGGTCATCAACTTCTCTTCCGGGACGTTTAAAGTTATCAATACTGAATGTATAAGCTGTTACTTCCCTGATTCCCAAATGGTTGCATAGGTGGAGGGTGTTTATGAGTTTTGACGCGCCTCTGGAGTGTCCAGACGCTATCCCTATGTTCTTCTTTCCAGAGAATCTGCGATTGCCGTCCATGATAATGGCAACGTGATTCGGTATAGGACCACACTTTAGGACGTTGAGTACAAACATTTGCAGGCTGAGGAGGATTTTACGCATTATCTGCTGCCACATTTCGATATTCTTGTGAGATTCAACTGTCTTAACCAATTTTTTTTTAAATTTGCATTTGAATTTGAATTTTTATGTATGCTCACTACACAAAAATAGATAATGCATTGGCAATTATGAGGAATTCAATGCTATAATATCACTTGTTGATATGGAATGAAAGATATAAACATGATTCACTCATTTGACTTCTAATAAACCTTTGGAATTTGATTCCTATAAAAAACACCTACAATTCAATTTTGTTCTTATCAGAATGATTTTAAAGAAGGCTGCACGGTCAAGCAAATTACCCCCATATATGTTTTTTCACCTATATTCAACAGAAACGTTGGAATACTTCAAAGACAAAATAAGCGTAAACAATTGAAATTTTATAGTTGACCTCTGAACATTTCAGATTCGTTCGATTTCCGACTTCAACGGAAATGAAAGCAGTTTTTTTATTTGATAATATTGGATCACTCTGTACGTGGACACTATATTTTTTTTAGTTCTCGTAACCACAGAAATAATTGATAATAAAAATTTCAAATCTCTGCTTGTCACCATCATATAGAGTGATAAATACACAATATCTTCAATAAATCTGGAACTTATTGATAAAATTATTTCAAATTTTTAGTTGTGTCGCTCTTCACGACTGCCTTCCTCAATTTTTTTCAAATTGGATAAATAGAACCGGACTAGCAAATTTTTAAGATCAATTATATCAGATCAGCCTGTGCGTTAACATTAACATGATGATTTTTATAATTGAAAAAAATACTAATGTTTAAGTTGAGTGTTCAGATTAACAAATCAAATCATGAAGAAGTATTCATGAATGAAACGATTGTTTTTTCAATCTGAGGAGAATTTCAAGGAAGGCAGTCATACAAGGTGATAAAATTGCAAAATTCGAAAAAATTCTACAGATAAGTTTAACTAAGTTTCACTCATGAGGAAATGTTCATTGATCACCCTGTATGACAGTGCCGAGCAGATATTTGGAATTTTCATTATGAATTATTCCTTTATGGTTATGAAAGCGAATAAAAAACATGAATGAAAGTTAACTCTACATTGACTTTATAACTTATTTTTTATGTTCTCTCGGGAAGGTTTTGAACTAAACAGGCCACATTAAATGGAAGAAAAAATCAAGATTTCACCGAATAATCTTATGTGAAAGAAGTCAACAATTTTCAAAATTCTGAAATGCTGATATGTGATTTAAGCCTTGGTATTTCCACCCCCTGCGTTAATTACAGGTCGGCAACGACGGTTCATACTCAAAATGGGCTTGAAATGTTCTGATCTAATCCTTCCCAGATTTCTCTGAGTTGGATTCCTAAGTCCTAAGTCAAGAGTAGCTGGATGATTTTCTGAATTTCTCAGTCATCTATCGAGGTTGTCCAAAACCTGCTCAATCGGATCGAGATCTGGACTTTTTGCTGGCCATTCCATTCGAGAGACTTCAACCTCTTCAAGGTACTTCTGAACGATGCGATAACGATGGGGTCTGGCATTATCGTCCATAAAAATGAAATTTTCACCAATCTATTGGGCAAATGGCACTTCATGCTCTTCGAGAATATTCCTTATATACTTATCAGCATTCATAGCTCCATTATCAACGACCACTAGGTCTGTGCGAGCAGTCAAAGATATTCCACCCCATACTATAATCGATCGTCCAACGAAGCCAGTAGTATTCAGGAAATTGCAGTGAGCATATCTTTCATGTGGACGTCTGTATTCAAGGGAACGTCGACCACAATGGTAGAGGCAGAATCTAGACTCATTTGTGAAGAGAACTCTTTCCCAATCGGCCTCTTCTCAAAGGATGCTCTCTCGCAAAATATAAACGCTCCCTTCGATGGGCTGGGGTAAGAGTTGGGCCTCTTGCTTGTCTAGTGCTAATTTGTACCCCATGAGTTTGCTCAAGCTGATTTTGAAGAAGGCGAGCGGTTGCAAGCCGTTGTTTCTTCGTTCGAAGAAACTCTGAAGTAACGTTCTTGAATGGCAGTTGTTACCCGTGGTCTACCCTGTCCTGGTCTTCGGACATTCATGCCTGTCTTCCTGAATCGCTGCAAGATTCTGAACACACGTATGGGAAACTCCAAACCTTTCTGCAATTCTTGTGTATGTCCACCGTAAAACTACCGCTTGGGCATATTTCTCTTGGGTCAAATTGCGTGTTTCGCGTTGCATAACTATCGAGTGTAGAAAATCAAACGGAAGAAAAACTATTGATCAGTTCAATTGATCGAGAACGACTAATTTTAGAATGGAGCCAATGTACATGCGAAATATGATAATATCATCTTTTTTCATTCCTGCTGGGAAAAAACATCTGTATTGATGAAAAACGTTTGAAGTGGATATGATATGCATGCATAATTCTGATAAAAATAATTGTCATTGAGAACACCTTCAGTTGTGGAATAGGACAGAACCTTGTGGTGACGGTCTGAGTTCTACCACTAAAGAAAGATCTGAGGAGTTTCATACTTGATGGATGAAAATTGTATGATTTTAGTTTTCTCAGTAGAACTTCATGGGCACGTAGTCAAAGGCCTTACTGAGGTCGCAAAAAGTTGCCAATGCTATCTCCTGATTCTCAAAGGCCTGAGTGATATTCGAGATGAAATCGATTATAGTTCTTCCCGTAGCTGCCAACCCTGAATCCAATCTGGCTGTTCGTGAACAGTTCATTCCTCTTGAAGTAATCAGGTCATCGTCGATCCTACCTCGTCCAGGCTCAGACAAACAAATGCTGTTAGCTCTTATAAAAGTTTCTTCTCACGTTGAAGAACTGGAAAAGAGTATTCTAATGGTAAGGAAATTCAGAGGGTAATAAGATATGTTCAGTCCGATCAGACTGGTTTCAAAGCACTATTTAAGCTCATCTGGTGGTGGTTTACCTTTCACCTGTATCGACCCTATGATGGACACTCAACGGTGTAAATGTAATGATGAAAATTTGCCAATGGACATCGAAATATAAACATTGACATGTTTTATATCTTCTCGTGATCATGGAGCGATAAATTAAAAATGAGTTATTTACGACCGCCTGAAAGCGAGCTGCCATAAAAGTTGGCTGGAAAAGTTGGCTCTTGAAACGATAAAATGCTCCTATAATGTGAATTTTTTTGCGATTTACAATTTTCACGATCAAAGAGAATCTAGAGCCTTAACAACTGAGATATATATTTCCGAATGCTATGTGAAATATCCCTTCTATTCGAATCAACAAGAAGCTGTGATCAAAGGGTTTTGGAGGAAAATCAAACACTTTATGAAAAGCCTGAAAAAATTCGTTCTTGACTGACTGGTAAAAAATACAAGACCCATATCTGAGGATATCTGATTTCATTCATGTGATTACGTCTCCAAATTAGCTGATGAACATGGTATCGAAGTGATTCTTCTGCAAGAAACCCACACGGCAACAGAAAAAATCCTCGTGAGAGGGGACAGTTGAAAGAATATGTATTAATTGATTTTTTATAAGATTAGCTTGTTATGTTTAAAAATTATCAGTTCGTGAATTTCAACAGATTCGGAAAGGGGAAAAATAAATATTTATAAACCTCCGAACATTATTTGACCAAGAAATCTGAACGTTAATGTTTTTGAAAGTACCAAATGCATTTCCAAAATGCATTTGATCTATTCTGAGAAATCGGTTTCTTTTCTGCTTTTGTCTTTTTTCATTTCAGATTAAGAATTGCTAGTCGTTTTGGGAAGAATCTGTCTATAATCTGTCTATCCGACCTCATCGACGGATAACATGAAGATGATCACACTGATGTCTTTCAAGATTTTCCTGATATTTAATATTTTATGTTATTTTTTTTACGGGGAGACAGGTTTTTTCGGCTGAGGTTTTTCCCCTGGCTATATAGTATGGTATGATACTAGTGATGATAGTATCGTATGATTCTATAGTATCATACGAAGAATGTTATGATACCCCGTTCTTTTTTTACCTCAGCTTAGGTAATTTTTGTTTCAACATTTATTGTATTATTTTAGCTCTCTTTTTCATAAGAATATATGAGTATTGAATGAATATATATATATATATATATATATATATATATATATATATATATATTCATTCAATACTCATATAGTGCATATAGGTTATTCTAGAGGTCTTTCGCATTAAATAAAGTCGGGAAAAAAAATTGAAGGATGAAGATAATACGTTTCTTTGACTCTGAAAATTTCATACTTTTCAGTAAAATTGAAACTGAAAAATAATTGGAGTAAAAAATATTCGTAACGGTATCGGTATTGAAGATCAAAGGCGTTCATGCGAATATGTTTTAGAATCATCCAATGAATTTATTTTTAAGTCTGACTTTCATAGAGGGCGCCACACATGGTTCATACCAAATAGTATTGAACATAACTCATATTATTAGATGTTTTATGCATTAAGAACATTATCAACACCTTCTTTTATTGAATGCTATTTCATGTGATTAGCCTTGTAGGATTTTGACTTCAATGTACTGTTTAGATTTTTCTGATTGAAGAGTGAACACGATTAAGCAACATTTGCATGGTAACAAAGTTCCAAAAATCACAACAATGGCTCTTTTATCTTTTCGGAGTTATCTCAGAGTGTTCTCAAGAGGAGTAGAAGCCAAACTCTTATTTTTCGAGAAGAGTATAAAAAACGAATCACGAATGAAGGAAAAAGGTGGTCAAACCAACAAGAATAATAAATTATATTTCAGAAAACGGAGATGTCTTATGTTTAGTTTGCCTGGAATCTGAAACTGTAGGTCCGAAGAAAAATTTGTCTAGTTTATATACTAATGAAATGAGTGATGTGTGCCATAATCATTTGTCTGATTGAAACATTTTGTTGATTTTTTCAGAATATTTTTATTTTTTCACAAGATTTTTTTTGTTTTTAGAAATAATAGTCAACATATATTTTTGATATTGTCATATCGAGGGTAAACGTCAAAGGCAGATTACGATTATATCTACTTGTTTTGAAAGTACCTCTCTGTTTTTTACTGTGTTACAACCATCCCATTGCTCTGGTACAACTAACCATTGGAAGAGGAATACTTGTACCAGATTTCGCTTTTTGTATTTGGACGTTTCTTTCGATTTCTATAATAGTGGTCCAATTCAAATCTATCATGTGAACTAATTAGAACTTTGATACTCGAAATGGTCTTCGAGATATTACGCGAAAATTGAAAATTGTTACGTTCATCTCTGGTCTCCCCTACGGCCAAATCACCCGTTCCGGAAACCTCATTTCAATTTCGGAAAGTAGGTCAAGGATCGATGGGGTCGAGGGGGTTGGCACAAGAAACAACGGATCTGGATCGCCTGACATTATTCAGCAATGTTTTAAATGATGAATTTCACTCATAATTGGACACGAAGGTTCAACACGAGCATTGATCGATACAGGTTTACACGATATTCAAGGTGAAGGTAACATTGGTTAACTTTTTAATTATAAAGTCCGGTGGGAATGTCTATAAATCCTCTCTTTGTTGAAAAAAAGCTGATAAGGTAGAATTATAGTTTCGAAATTACGTCATTGGTCTGGCCGTGAGGGGGAGTTTTTTTATAACAGGACGGTATGTCATGTGATAGGGGCAGCTCGTGAGGTTTTGTTGTCAGTGGCGTAGCGCAAAATTCTTTTCCGTAGAAGGTTATTACCTATGTATTTTACATTTCTGAAATCCTCACAGAGTACGCACAAGCATCAACGTCATTTGCAGATAAGATCTAGTGCTTTTTTTACAACACTTCAGATCAAATCCGGTACAGGAACACTTCCTCCAGAACGTGAAACAAAAATAGTTTTTTCAAAATCCCTGCGAGCGATTTCGTGCTTTTTTCAGTGCATAAAATAAAGCAATAATTAAACTATATTCGCGCAAGAAAAAAATATTCGAAAAATATTATATTGTTTCAGGTATGGCATGAGAAAAAATATTTGAAGTGAAAAAATTCAACATTTTCATAAAACATCACATATTTCGAAAACTGTGAGACTTTCATATGAAAGATTTTTTCACATCAGGTTTGACGTAGTCTTTCCGATACATTCTGCATATCACAGGGCCTATTTTTCCATCTAAGCCCTCTTTGTATTTTAATTATGAAAGTTCAACAAAGCGAACGTGAGCCAAATTAAGAAAAAGCTAATCGAACACACACCTCAATCATTGAAACTTTCCAAACCAGAAGAATGAAAAATTCTTCTGTGCTCCATATTGAGAGACATAGTGTTCTGAGCTTGTAGGCTCATATATTGCCTCATGCTATGAATGAAACGTAGACATGAGTTCTGTTAAATCTTTAATCTGTCTCAATTGAAAACTGTTAATATTTTCAACATTTATATCCCTTTTACGAGTCCTATACTTTTTGTTTGTCAGTACGGATTTTCAACAGCTTTTTCAAAATGAACTCCTATAATACCACTTTCAAACATTTTTTTTTTCATAATAATACTTTTTTCTTCTTCAGCAACCGGGAAACCGAAAATACCCTCTGGACCTCAACATGGAATATCAAACCAAGGTGTAGCCACGCTTATTGTGATGTGTTGTGTTCTGACCATTATCATGATGTTTTGCTGCTTCGCTGCTCCTGGAATCAGAGATCTTTGCAAAAGATACGTGTTTCGCCAGTGTGTAATAGATGATCCAGAAGTGAATAATGGTAAGATATTTCCTTGTATATCTACATAGTCTTGTGGAGGTTGTAGATATTTTTATTTAAAGAAGTGTTTTTTGTGAGTTGAGCTATATTCGTTTAACGGTTCAGATTCAGATTCTTAGCAGGAAGAGACGGAAGATGTAATCTAATATAGTCGATTTTCCAAAATTTAGGTCATTGTTCATTCAAGTTGCAATGAAATATTGGATATCTTCAATCTTAAAACAAAGTTTAATTTATAAGTATTTTAAGGGTATCCCAACCTATGTGATCTATGTTTTTCTTTTCCCCCTTTACAAGGTTTTCATCTGCATATTTCAAATTTTAATGTCTTTTTCACTAAGAATTCACAAACATCGTGTGGTTGCAGGATCAGAAGGTACCTTGTTCAAAGTTTTTCATTTTAAAACCCATCAGATTCGTTGAGAAAATCAATTACTGGATATTATCGATCATCCTTACTTGTTGTTAGTCCTCTATAGATTATTCCCGTTACAAGTTTCCTAGGTTGAATATTGCTAAATTCAAGACAGTGAATTAATGATAAGCTGTCATGTATCATAGTCTGAGTGAGAGGTAGATTATGAATTTCAAATAGCATTATTTTATAGTTTTTGGATGACATCCAGAATGAAGAGTCAATAACTTATCTGTGAACCCGATCAAATTCCAATCAATGCTAATTGCGTTCATTTCAGCGAGTGAAAAATCTATTGGATATTTTCTAAATAGATTGCGTGACCAAGTGTTTTTGATGGGAGTTAAACAGCGAAACGATAGGAGAAGGTATCGAAACGTGGACAATAGAATTCTTGGCATCGAAAACTCTGTATAACATTTAAACGAGAATTAACTTGTTGGCAGGAATACGTTCTAGACCGGTAAATATGCGAGTTGGCAGATCAATTGTATTGATTAGATGAATAGTCTCCGTTTGTAACTGTCCAAACTCATTATAGACGATAGAATATGTCGTACGATAGGATGCTTCGTGAAAATAAACGCTATAGGTTAAATGGAGTTTACTGGATTTTACGAAAATGTTTTGGTCTCCAGGGAAATAATAGTATTATAATAATAATAATAATAATTTATTGATCTTTCAGGATATATTTAAGATGTATGAGATATGTCAGGGAAGTTATTGAAGTATCAGTCAGGAATTCATGAACTGAATAAAAGCATTTTGTCAATAAAAGCTGCTTAATTTCATTTTTGAATGTTAGTTTGTTCGAAGATTCGTGATCCTAGCAATTGAAAATGGTATTCATTTCGATTATTACTATTTTGAATTAATCTAATTTCGAAAAACATTTTCGGTATGGCCTCCAAAAGGGAGCAGAATTTTCTGTTTTTCGATTGCTTTCTTCCATAAAAATACAAAAATAGTAATAGGTACATAACTGGACACAACTCGTATATCGACTTGAAAAAATAGTTGAATAAGAATATGGATTATTCGAAATTGATTTTAATAGAACAATGCTACATGTTTTTTGACTATCGGATATTTAGGAATTACGATATTGATAATATCCAGAATACAGAAATTGGCTCTTAATACTTCGTATTGAGCTTTTTATAAATATTTTCCTGAGGATGTGGGAATGTTAGGCATCATTTGATGAATTTCCATCTTCATTTCATTTTCTGAGAACAATCATCACTAATCATCACCTAATGAATTCTCAGTTTGGAAACTGACCTAAACTTTTTGAAAATTATGTAATTTTCCTGTTCTGTCAATTTTTGTTCCAGTGTGTATCTATATTTGTGACTTTTATGACGACTCGCTTTTTTTATAAATAATATTTATAGTTATTCAATGAACAAGCTTATCAATGATCGATAAATTTCAACGTTGATGTTCAGCATCACACAGATCTTTAATTGAAAATATAGATCATATTTTAGTTGCGACATTATTTGAAATACCGTCATCTGTATTCGATTGACAATATAACATAATGTAATACCTCTGAACGTATATTGGGTTTATATGAATTGCAATAGAACTGCCACACTTCTATGTGAGCATTCGGGAAACCGATCATTGAAATCTAATGGGGAAGGAAACCAAAAATTAGTGTTGTGGTTTGCTCAAAACTGTTCAGTATGGAATAATAAAACGGTTACTTTGCTATAAGTCTTTCTTACTGATCCCTCTGAAACATTTTTTTCGAGCTAGGTACATATATCCAATGGCAACACTGACATTGAAAGGAAATTTGAACATTTATATCGGTAATATCTGAAGTTGGTTGAATATTCGAAGTTTGAAGCAAGGATCGAGTCAATATCAGACAAAATATTCTGTCTAGAGACAGACACCTCCCCTTGAGAAACGCACATATGAACTGCAATAATTGTATTTTTATATCGATAAGATTGAAAAAAGATTTTTTTTCGCCCCCTCCACTTCATTTTGTATTCGCTATTGTATAAAAGAGCTGTTCTGAAATTTATGAGCTATGTATCATGATTATGTCATCTTAGTCAGATAAAAAAAACAATTATTGAAGCAGAATTCATTTCTTTATGCACACGGGATTATCCTGACTTATAGACGAAACCGGTACTATACAACGAGTTAAAAAAAAGTATTTGGCAAAATTCCATGTACCAATTATAATACCTGTGTTTTCACGATTCCGAAAAATAAACAGGGCACTGTCCGTGTCGACATTAGGAATTGTTCTGGCAAAAGCTAAAACATGAATGGAAGAGGAGATCTGTTGCCGAAAGATATACAGGGTGAGTTAGTTATGCTCAATCGATCGACACCTGTTGAAAATTTGTGTCAGCAAATGTTTCAAATTTTGACCTGAGTCTCAGCTCATAAGCTTAAATTAATTCTGATTCTTTACTGTGCAGGCTCGTCCGAAATTGGTGAAACACTCGACTACCCTTTTTTTCAAATGGAAATGCCCATACTCAAAATCTTCATGAAAATCTGATTTCGAAATACTCAACTTGTCATCCTTTATCTGTGGAACCTTTTGTGGTAGGCCAGCTTTTTCTACCAATTTCATGGTTATAATGATTTGAACTATAGATTATATCTTGAAAACCGTTCAGATAATTGAAGGTTTTTTTATTGATCTAGTCGAAACTTCTGTTAAAGTCCTCACTGTCACATGTATCTCAGCCAAAGCTAAACAACTTACCTATATGTTCATTAAATCCTTCAGAGGCTGTGACGATCGAACATTCGCAATTATATATAAAACATACATCCGACCTACGCTGGAGTATGCTGGTCCAGTTTGGTGGTGTTCCACAAGGGCTGCTAGCTAGCGATGTTCTCGAGTCCACTCAGCGATGGGCTACTCGTGCCCACTATCGTCCAGCGCGACCTTCATATGAGCAATGACTTTCTGTTATGGGGTTGACACTTTTTGAGGAGAGGCGCGTGACCTGATCTTCTCGTTTCGAGCTATGCAAGGCCACTTCGGGGAGAAGGTCCGCGGTTTTCTTCCTCTGAACAGAAACAATTTGTGGGGGCATATTTATAAACTAAAACGCGAAAACTTCAAGTCCTCATAGCGTCAACACTTTCTGTCCAATCGCATATTTCACAGTTGAAACCGTTTGCCTGAGAACATAGTCCGATCATCCTCCGGCAACGCTTTCAAGAATAGTTACGACAGATGGAAGTCCTCATTATGAAGTCCCTCACAGAAATACCTGCTTCGGTTACATTTTATTATTGTTTTTCTTTTTTCATACATAATGCTTATTTTTATATTTGATTTCGCTCGCCCCTTTATTTGTTCACATCTGATTGTATGCATACATATTATCTATAATGTACCTTCGAGTTTATAGGTTCGTCCTCAACTCGAATCAATTTTGTAATAAATAAATAAATAAAAATTTAAAAAAATTACGTTTAAAATATGAAATTGGGTCCATTTTTCATATAGGAAATGCATTTTTCTTAGCGTCGAATGCTGTAGTGGATAATGTTCATGTTTTGTTGTTATATGGAAATCGTACCCTATTCTCGTACACATTGTTGATATTAACCTTTACCGTGTTTAGTATATATTATAGTATAGTTATACCTTCTGGAGTTCCGTTTTTTTCT
The DNA here is from genome assembly GCA_038502775.1 of Hippodamia convergens. Classification (NCBI taxonomy): domain Eukaryota; kingdom Metazoa; phylum Arthropoda; class Insecta; order Coleoptera; family Coccinellidae; genus Hippodamia; species Hippodamia convergens. The sequence continues at coordinate 52,543,064 of CM076607.1, read as the reverse complement.
AACAGAAATTGTGGCTATTTTGATGAAAATGTAATTAGTTTCGGATCCTTGCAATAATATTTTTCTTATTTTCTCGCTTCATCTTCAGTGGGCTATATCAATTTATGAAAATAAAAAATTTATTTATGACCTACACTTTGTTCACGTGAGGAATCACCTGTTATTTTTTTCCTCAACTTCTTATATAGACCCTCTACATTAAATAATAATATTGCAAATGAAAAGTAGAATCAAAATAGGACTGAATTGTATGTGTCATACTTCAGAAGCAAATTTTACCTTGTGCTAGAAGGATGGGTAGGTTCTGTGTAGGCTTTGTTACTGTGTCCCAGAGACACCTTAAGCACAGAACTGTTAATTTTTTAACCAACAGTGAATGATTCGGCGAGTTGTCGTTGTCGTTTTTCGAGCGCACTCAAAGAATCAACAAAAGCATTTTTTTCTACAAAAAAAAACGATATACAGATGATCGTTTAGTCTTTATTTTGTACTTTTAACACTGATTTCAATTATTTTTTCCTATACACTAGTCTAAGACAGCTCTCAACCTAAAACATAAAAAACTCTCAAATATCACTTAAACTGAATTTCACTGATATGAATACCTTTACCAGTATTTTCCAACGGCATTTCTGCAATTCAGAAAAAAATCACGACAAATATATCAAAAGAAGCAAAAATATTCCTAATTATTTCAAAATCTACCTGTATCATTTGTTTTTATTACTTGTTTTCTAGGTTCGATATTTATCTGCAAGGTGACGTTTAGCTATTTGGAATCGCCAATAACAAACTGGTATTACGAAAATCATTCGACACTTTCAAATTCACATTGCCGAAAATAATTTTTCAGAACAAGCTAGGCATCAAACTAGGTATAAACCAGTATAGATAGATGATTCATTTTTTTACGAGTGAGAAATTCACTCAGAATTGCTCATTGGTTGAGGACATTCTCAAAAGTTCAAAACGGAATGTGTATGAAGAAATATTATTATTATTATTAAAATATTATTATTGTTATTAGAAATATATTATTATAATATAATTATGAAGAAATATTATTATTTATTATTCTGTGTCACTTGACAAGAGCTGCGACTGCTCCTTTTAAGCTCAGAAACAAATCACGACACAGATACAGTAGTATTGATAAAAAAAAATACAAGAAATAAACATATAACTTTGAATAATGCAATAATTGGGCAAAAACTATGTGAATCGCATCTGTTCTTGAAGGTTAGGACCACAAACCACACCTGCAGGCAATCCATTCCATATTGAAAAAATTTTATTGAACAGAAAATTTGGTGGTTTGGTAGTTTGAAATTTTATTTTTTCAAATTGTACTGGTGTACTCGTAGTTATATGAGGTATGATTCCAGGTTTATCCTCATACACAGGCTGTCGGTAATGAAATTGAATCCGTTATCTAACCTTTTTTCATATTTTGAGTATATAATTCTTCAAATGAAACACTCTGTATGAGACAGAAAAAAGCAGCAATGGAATGAAATTGGATCCATCATCTAACCTTCTTCAAATGAAACACCCTGTGTGAGACCGAAAAAAGCAGCAATGGAAAATGTCTCATATATTCAACTAACACCAACTTTGTTTTCACTTAAAATTGCTAAATTTAGAGTGAGTGAACAAATTCCTATGATTTGACACAAAATGTCGCTTAGATATATAATGGTTGATATATCACTGAGATAAATGTCTTGCTACGAGAGGTGGCCATAATGCTATTGGTGCCAAAAGCGATATAAATGCCGAAATTAGGGATAGAAATAAGTCTAGTTTGTTTTTCATACTTGATTAATCTAAAAAAAAACATTTCGGCTTCAATCTATCCTATTCCTTTTTGTCTTATGTAATATCAATTGATAGAGCTAAAATAACACAATTCATATTGGTATTATAAGTAACAAACTGGGGTTAGTACAATGGGAAAGCATACAGTTCTGCGTATTGTACAAGAGCACCGAAAAAAAACACTGATCTCTCCGTTGAAAAAAAAATTAAAAGTATTATAATACTATATATACGTATACCAGGTGATCTTGAAGAATACTATTTGATCTAGAAGAGCATCTTCATGTAATCCCTAAATGGATAGAACAGATTTTTCACCAATCTACCTGTATTCTTAATCTGAAATGAGAAAAAAGGCAGAAAAAACAGTTATTAACAATAAATGAAATTGTTCCCGAATGAATCACCCACTTCAGAAATGCATTGGTTACTTTGTTTATAGCCTCGAAACTACCTCGAAATTTATAAATGGTACAACATTTATAATATCCATCATCTAAACTTCCAAAACTTCCAAAACATAACTAGGTCTCATGATAGAATTCCATCTCAAAACCATGCTGATGTTTTTTCTAATACTATTTGCTCGTGAAATGGACCATATTCTCCTGCAAAAGGATAATCAAAAATCAGATCTTTGTTGGAAAAATTAAAATTTTTTTTTACATAAACACTGTTTCATTAAACTGGGCAATATTCAGCAGCAAAAAAATCTGCAGCTAGCACTGCCGTATGCATCAGGGCCCCATGAAGTACCAGCTCGTTTCTCAATGATGTTATTTCGAGTTTGAACCTTCACATGCAGATCCTGTGAATGGGCCTTGACATTTAAGTAGGAATCAAGTCTGACTCCAAGATATCTAGGATTAAAATCATGTCTTTAATAAAAGAAACGAAAGTAATACACATTTTTCTATATTTTTGATAATTGTTTGAATGAAATCATGAAACTCCGGTTTTATTATCATTATAATGCAAAAGTCACTCGAAAACTGTATTTTTTTGGATTTTTAAATCTGAGGATAGAGTAGCTTTTATGATCTGAAAATGTATAAGATCATAAAATCAAGATTAAAAATCAAGAAAAAGATTCGGCAATGGATGATCAAGTGGTAGAATAGAAACAAATCCCAACAATCCACTTCCCAACCTCACAAACCAGTACCTATACGATAGAACGCATATAAAACCAATCGTTGATAGAATACATAGAAAAAAATAAAAATATAAATTTAAAAGAGCTACTAATTCATAAAATATAACCCCTTTAAGTGTCTTCTTTCAAAAACCGAACGCTAAGAATGCATATCAATAAGAGGTAACAAAACTGGATTTTGAACTACAAACTTTTGTATATGTTAATTAGGCACAATATGAGGCTCTGGAAAAAGTATTTTTCTCCAGAACAAACTAATGCTAATTGCTTGCAGCAACTGGTAACCGTAAGCGAATCTTTATAATTCGGTGTTAATTGTTGAGTGTAGTCAAATTCTAAGAAATATTTCCAAATGCATGCAATAAATCACGTCTTCCCAGAATAGCCAACTTGACAGATGAGAATAAAAGGAAGCTTTATCTAAAAGACGTTCGAATTATGTTCATTGAACATAGAACCAGAGATCTTTGAAGGCTAGTTCCAGGAATACTTCCAAACTTTTCCAAGTGGCGTTGCCATTTTATATTGTAGGTAGTAATGAAGAAGTTATAGTAAGTCCATGATGAAAGAGTACACCATGTAGTAGGTGGAGATTACAGACTCGAATAACAAGAATTCAGTCATGTGAAACTTCAGGCCGACAAATAATACACAATTCGAAGAGAATGATAAAAAATCTCAAACTTCAATATAATTTTCTCTTAACATATTTGTAGTTTATTTACAGCAAAAAGGGGATATACTGTTGAAGCTCCCTATTTTGTCGATAACTAAATATCAGAAAAACTTCAAATTCCTCAACAAAGTGTCAATCCAAAATAGGGAATCACTAGGAAGAGCTCGAAAGCTAAATTTTCAAGTGATTTATTTCATCTATGACAAAAACTTAAGTCGATGCTTCATTATTAAGTTTTTTAGATTCTACCAGTGTAGCAATGCTCAAGATGTTCCATTTCTTCTTAACATTTTTCATCTTTAACTACTCTCAATATTGAGATGATAAATCACACTATAATATCTTCGAAATCCTCGAACTGATTCAAGGCATTAACATTTCCAAAAAACGCATTGTAACCACAAATATATTGTCACATATATGATGAGAGATTCCATTCTTTACGAAAACAAGTGAGGATACAGATCTAACTTAGTTTTAAACTGAAGTGCCTTCCCCTTAGGTATTAAAAAAATTTGATTATATCATGATATTTATAATATGAAATGATTCAATGGAGTTTTACGAAAAAAATCGTTAGTATTTTCATGAAAAGATAATTTAATGATGAAAAATGCAAAATGTGGTTCATTCTACATATTGATCAGTAACATTACCCAAATAAATAAAAGTACCCATTGTTATAAAAACTACTTGAAATGAAAAATAAAAGCATTTGCTAATTTCAAGCATTCGGAAAATCTTATATTTTCGGATAATTTAATCTTATATTTTCGGATAATTTAATCTTATATTTTCGGATAATTTAACAAAAACATATTCAGATTGAACTATATATATATATATATATATATTCTTATGAAAATAGAGAGCTAAAATAATACAATAAATGTTGAAACAAAAAGTACCTAAGCTGAGGTAAAAAAAGAACGGGGTATCATAACATTCTTCGTATGATACTATAGAATCATACGATACTATCATCACTAGTATCATATGATACTATAGAGCCAGGGGAAAAAACCTCAGCCGAAAAAACCTGCCACCCCGTAAAAAAAATAACATAAAATATTAAATATCAGGAAAAATCTTGAAAGACATCATCTGCATGTTATCCGTCGATAGATTCTTCCCAAAAACGGCTTGCGATTCTCAATCTGAAATGAAAAAAGAAAAAAGCAGAAAAGAAACCGAATATTCAGAATAAATCAAATAATTTTGAAATTAACCACCCATTTTAGAAATGCATTTGTTACTTTATGTATAGCCTCGAAACCATCTTGAAATTTATAAATGGGACAACTATTTATAAGATGTTCTATAGTCTCCTCATTTTCCCCACACTCACAACTAGGACTCTCAACCGAATTCCATCGGAAGAGCATGCTATTGCAACGTCCATGGCCTGTTCTAATGCGATTTAGAACAGACCATATTCTCCTGGGAAGGTCAAAACCAGGAACTCTGATGGAAGGATCAGAAATAAGATCTTTATTGAAAAAATTGGATGCATTCCATTCAGATTGCCACATTTCTTTGTCGCTTCTATTCATATTAGTCAGAAAATTTGACCAAAAAGGTTTACGCGACTTCAATCTGGGGACCCTATTATCTGGAATATAGGTGAGTATGGGAAACGAATTTGGAAAAGAATTGAATTTGTTCCAAAAATTCAAAGCTGTTGTCTCTCTGCGAATATGGGGGGGGGCAATATTTGAGAGGACTGGTAACCAAGGAGTAGGTGTAGACTTGATAGTACCAGTAATAATCCTCATAGAAAAATTTAGTTGGGCATCAACTTTTTTTACATGAACACTGTTCAACCAAACAGGACAACAATATTCAGCAGCAGAATAAACCAAAGCAAGCGCTGCTGTTCGAAGTATTGTTGCATCAGCGCCCCATGAGGAACCAGCTAGTTTCTGAAGAATATTGTTTCGAGTTTTAAGTTTCAAACGCAGATCATCTAAATGGGCGTTGAAATTTAGAGAGGAATCAAGTTTGATTCCCAGGTATCTAGGATTGAAATTATGTTTTAAGGGAGAAGAACCGAAAGTTACACTCAATTTTCTATATTTCTGGTGATTATTCAAATGAAAACACGAAACTTCGGTTTTATTTTCATTCGGGCACAAACGCCACTTCAAAAAATAATTTTTCATTATGTCCAGATCTGCGGAAAGGGTACTTTCTAATGTTTGAAAATTAGAATGATGAAAAGCCAGAGCAATATCATCAGCATAAATAAATTTCTCCGAAGAAGTAGATGGAATGTCACACAAATATAGGTAAATTGAATAGAAGTGGTGCTAAAACTGAACCTTGTGGAAGACCATTATTCAAAGTTTCGAAATTACTACTGTTATTATCGACAAAAACTCGGAACCTTCTGTCGGATAACATATTTTCCAAAAGTTTTACCATTTTTCCACATTTCAAATGATTATATAGTTTATAAATTAAACCATCTTTCCATACTGTATCATATGCAGCTGATAAATCCACAAATGCTGTCCCTGTTTTTAAGTTTTTATTGAACCCTGATTCAATAAATGTGGTGAGGCTAAGAACCTGATCGCAACAATTCCTATTTTTCCTAAAACCGCCCTGACAGTTCTGTAATGCTTCTTCAATAGTTGATTCTATTCTAAATAGAATCAATCTCTCTAAAATTTTGAAAGGGACGCTCAATAAACTAATAGGACGATAGCTACTCGGATCAGAAGAAGATTGAACTATTATCTTCAATCACTTCAATGTGAACTATGTTAGACGTTTAAATTATTTTCAAATTAGGCAAATTAAATTAGCAACCAACTCGTCAGAAAAGGTTTGTGTTCAAAATATCTGACATTCAATTGAAATTCATACAGAAATTGTTTGTAAATGTAATTATAGATAACTTAATCTAGGCCGAATACTTTTTATTTCTTGTTTCTTCATTATTATAAAATAAAGAACTTGGAAATTGATGATGTTCAAAAATACTACTCTATAGTATATTTTAAAAACTAATGTTCAGACAAATTTTGTAGGTGAATGCATCAGCTGCAATTGTTCTGAATATTCATCTGTATTTCCATTATTGAAACAATTATTTATAAATATAACTATAGATTACTCAATCTAGGCCGGCTATTATATGAAACTTTTTATTTCTTGTTTCATTGTTTATTTATTATTATAAAATAAAAAACGTGGAAATTGATGATGTTCAAAAATACTGCTACTAGGAGAATTTCGTGAATTTTAAAAACTAATGTTCAGACAAATTTTGTGGGTGAATACATCGCCACCATTGTTTTGAATATTCATCTGTATTTCCATTATTTGAACAATAAGAGTTTATTGTTTAAATAATTGAAATTGCATTAAGACATTCATATGAAACAAACCTTTTAAATACTCACATGTGTATTTTCAAGCGTTTTGTATTTTTTGTAGCATTTCACTGATATCTTATATCAAAGTAATTTTAGGTCACTCCTAATTCGGTACCTTTTTCATTAACAACTTACGACGCATTTGAAATGGCAACGAAATTTTCCAATGTTTCTAGGTCCATAGGAGTATTTTCATCCCAGAAACAATTAAACAAGTAGAACAAATTCTAAAGGAAGCTAATTATAAATGTCAACATGAACTGTGGGTCATTATTTCCTGGATTCTACATGATTTATTTTTGGATGACTTCCATGAAGTAGAACGAATGTTCTTCACAGGAATTCCGCGCAATTACTACGCACAATATACGATAGATGAACAAAAATCTAGTGCTGACTGGGTGAAACGTTCAATAAAACAAAAGAAGCCACTCAGTACATTTTTCTTATTCACACATTGACTGCCACTATTCCTAGAGAGTTTTGATAGAAACTCAGTTTCAGAAGTTAAATCAGGTTATAAGGAAGAAACGAACTTCCATAAATCAAAATTATAGTAAATAATGAGTGATAAGTATATAAATTAATCAAATCAAGTTTAATCTTTGTGTTTGAATGGAAACATCTGATGATTACGAATCACTTTAATGAGAGAAACACCGTCCGAACATGCAGCAAAACAAAAATCTAGAACTAGAGAGTTATAAACACAAAAGCAGGCCTCACTTTAATAAATATTCTTGTAATGGAAGATCCTTCAACATTGGTTGAACTATCGAAACGATTTGGTTCTCGACAATTTTATTATGACATTTCCTTCATTTTGACAGTTGTAAGAAGCTGTTTAACATAGAAGATTGCTAGAGCTGTCAAAATAAGGGTTCTTTACCTGAATTAAGTTCAGAAGGCCCGTATTTTATTACAGGCCACCTTGAAATATTTTGCGAATATGAATGTCAAAATAAGGGAAACTTTATTTAAGTTAGGCATCTATTTACGTTTCGATAACTCTCTACTATCTCCAAAGCTTACATGTGCCCTTCGGCTAAAGTCCTTGCAAGTTGTGGAGGAAATGTCAGAATATATATATATATATATATATATATATATATATATATATATATATTCTTATGAAAAAGAGAGCTAAAATAATACATTAAATGTTGAAACAAAAAGTACCTAAGCTGAGGTAAAAAAAGAACGGGGTATCATAACATTCTTTGTATGATACTATAGAATCCTACGATACTATCAACACTAGTATCATACGATACTATACAGCCAGGGGAAAAAACCTCAGCCGAAAAAACCTGTCTCCCCGTAAACAAAATAACATAAAATATCAAATATCAGGAAAATCTTGAAAGACATCATTATGATCATCTTCATGTTATCATTTCAGATTAAGAATCGTGAGCCGTTTTGGGAAGAATGTATAGACGGATAACATGAAGATGATCTCACACTGATGTCTTTCAAGATTTTTCCTGATATTTAATATTTTATGTTATTTTTTTTACGGGGTGGCAGGTTTTTTCGGCTGAGGTTTTTTTCCCTGGCTCTATAGTATCGTATGATACTAGTGATGATAGTATCGTATGATTCTATAGTATCATACGAAGAATGTTATGATACCCCGTTTTTTTTTTTACCTCAGCTTAGGTACTTTTTGTTTCAACATTTATTGTATTATTTTAGCTCTCTATTTTCATAAGAATATATATATATATGGGCTCGGATACACAGATTCTTCCCAAAACGACTCGTAATTCTTAATCTGAAATGAAAAAAGACAAAAGCAGAAAAGGAACCGATTATTCAGAATAAATCGAATGCATTTTGGAAATGCTTTTGCTACTTTAAAAAACATCAACATTAAGATTTCTTGGCCAAATAATGTTCGGAGGTTTATAAATATTTATGACAGAAATGTCACAAAATTTGAAAGAAATGAAAAGAATGAAAAAAACAAACTCCATCAATTTCCCCTTTCTGAATCTGTTGAATGATACGAAACTGATAATTTTTCAACATAACATGCTAAACTAGTAGAAAATCAATTAATACATAACCTTTCATCTGTCCTCTTTCACGAGGATTTTTTTTCTGTTGCCGTGTGGGTTTCTTGCAGAAGAATCTCTTTGATACCATGTTCATCAGCTAATTTGGAGACGTAATCACACTTTCCTTTCGAAATTCCTTCGATATTCAAATTCAAAATCCACAAATTGTTGCTCTCTGGTCGTGAGGGTTTTTTCAAACCAGATACGACCTTCCAGGTGATGATTTTTCGGCACTTCAGATGTTTGAAGACCGCTACGGGACCCCAATGATAGGCATTCATCTCCCATAGATAAACCAAACATGTTATAACACAAGAAAACAGAATATTTTTCAGGAGCAAAAACTAAGACACATTACGAGAATTGTCATTATGTCAGAATATTTTGATAGTTCGAAATTTTTTGTAGAAGTATTTCCAAAAATTCTCTAAAACTTTTCAGGTTCTAGAAATTAGGAGTGAAAGCCCTAGAAATTTCTAGAATTTCAGTTGTGAATTATTGAAGAAAAATGACAGTACATCTTATGCTTTATTACGACGTCGTTATCGTTATTTCGTGTTTACTTGGATGTATTTCCAGACTGATCCCGTAAACATTGACAAATTAAGATCACTCAAATGAAACGCCATTCATTCATACAACAATATATCTATAAATATGCTGATTTCTCACTCTAGGTATTCTTAAAACAATCTCATTTATGCATCGCATATTCGATGCTGTACCGCAATGTTTCAAAGTTTATCTAGGTTCATTCTTCTTTCTTGTCGCTCTCGGAATAGTTATATTTATTTCACTTACTTAATTTATGACTGCATCACCGTCCGAATACAACACATTCTTGAGTTGTTCTTTGTTTTTTTTAATAATCAGAATAATATTTATCGGTTTCAATGCTACATGAAAAAAATATTGAATAACTTTATGAGGATTCTTCCTCAAGAAATGAAATAAAGAAAGTATTCGTGAATTCAAGAACGGATCGCTAAAAGGGTTACCTATAATATTGCTTGAGTAATATTATGGTGAATACTCCTTTAGGGAAATACATATAAGGGATGTGAATGAATAGTTGCTGAAAAAAACAAGATTCTGTTTTTGATGTTTGAATAAAACAATCATCAGGCCACTAGTGAAACTGCCGCCCTAGGCAGAGACTCATTTTACCGCCCTAACAAAAGTCACTTCTGAAGAATGCAAAAATTCTATAATGCAGAATGTCAACCGTGTGATGAAAACATTTTTTTTTAAGACATTAAGAGAGTCTTCCGGGGTTATTGGCCGTGGTCTATTAGGAATTATTTCACCTAACGTTTCGCCCACAACTGCGGTAGGCATCTTCAGAGGATTCTTGGTCTTAGATTGTAACTCGACCGCTGAATTTCCGAAAGTGATGCTGGATTCGATCCTTTGGTACATAGCGCATGGTTGCCGGTGTTGGAAAAGACCAAAATCAAGCCAATACGAAGTGGAAGCGATGGACCAATCAACATCGCGCGCGTAAACCCACTACCTTCTCCCGCCAATGATCAGGGTATAAGTGGGGGCAACGGATCGAATCCAGCATCACTTTCGGAAATTCAGCGGTCGAGTTACAATCTAAGACCAAGAATCCTCTGAAGATGCCTACCGCAGTTGTGGGCGAAACGTTAGGTGAAATAATTCCTAATAGACCACGGCCAATAAGCCCGAAAGACTCTCTTAATGTCAATATATCCGGTCGTGAAAGCCTGAAACTATTTATTTTTTTTAAATATTTTTATCGAAAAACAGAGGTAATATTGATTAACAATAAGTTAAATACTTTCAAACTTGAACAAAAATTAAAATGTCTTACGTTATTACTAATGAAATACTTAATATATACACATGCATAATATATCAAACTAGAACGAAAAAATAATATGTAATAAATAAAGATTTTTGATTTGAGGGTTGCAGAAAACCAAAAACTTCAACATTTTCAGGAAATTGCCACTTTCCGTAAATAGAGTATCATTTGTTCCTCTCAAGCTAAATTCTGTATTCTTGATTCTTCATATTGAGTGACATTTTTTCTCTCTCCGCTTTGTTCTTTGGGTACAGTACTTTATTAACGAATCATCATCAGAAAAAACTGAGAATGATCGTTGATTATTCCATTTTATTTCCTCATGCGACGCTTCAACTGTAGGTATCACTCAGTGCCGAACAATACCTAGAATTCTACTATCGAAATAAAGAAATGTGAAATGAAATGAATGGACATGTTTCTCCAGTATTTTGTATTCTTTACAAATGAACATGTTGATTGAAAATAAAAATAATGAACAAAGCCAATCCTAAAATTTATCAAAATTTGTGGTCCAGTAACGAATCATCTATTCGTTATTGAAAGAGATGGGTATCTAGTAGCATTTTTTATATTACTTAAAATTTATATATAAACAATTGATTGTTATGTATGTATATTCAATAAATAATCGTCAGTCGCCACGAAACTGGTGGAAAATGCGTCAGTCGAACTGCACAAGATGCAGCACGACATTGCACTTGACTTTGGAAGCCGGACTGGGTTCCCTATACTAAATTTTTTATTGAAAATTGAATATTTGGGTGCCTATTCTTTGACACATTAGGCGTTTGGAAACGCGCGTTTCAAAATAAAAGTGCTCTAATAATTCCGTACACATGCAAACGATCGTCTTAGATAAAAAATCGCGCATTTGCAGATGTACGATATCATTGGAGCACTTGAATTTTTTTTATTTATAAAATTCGCTTCCCCCACAAGGGTTATTAGTGATGGAATAATAACGATACATAACATATAAACACTATAAATTAAATCATTTTTGTCAAATGTACGCTGTTGAGAAAGTTCATAATATTTTTAATTTCACACTTTTCCATCAAAATGTCTTTTAAAGTCCGCATTATGAGATGTCTTGTTCTTTCCTCTTGGTATGTTGGACATTCACACAGGATATGTTTTACACTTTGTATAACGTTACAGTCTTCACAGGAAGTTTCTTGTTTCCGGGTGATGATGTGTTCATGTGTAAGTCTAGTATGGCCGATACGGAGGATCACTTGTTGTCTTCTGCTTTTTGGGATATTTTCATGTGTGTATTTTTTAACTTCTGCTAGCTTAGTTGTGGATGAGTTCCATTCTGCTTGCCACAGTTTCTTTTGAATTTCTTGAAGAAAAGGTGTCACATCAGTTATACCCCTAATCCCTATGTATGATAGAATCCACATAAATTTAATTTTCCTTCTGTCGGCATTTGCTATACTCAGTTCTTTTTAAATCCTTGTAAGAATTGGGTGGTTAGTATATACCTCTTGCGTGGCGTGTATTTTGAAACGCGCATTAACAATACGCGAGTTTTCAAACGCCTGATGTGTACCGGGTCTTAGTGTCGATTAGAAAAGCTTCAAATTTCTCTCCGTATAATCTGCCATGTGGTTTCTGCGATGCCGTTGTTCCAATCTCTCCATGAAGAAATTTGCAGTTATACGACTCGAAGAGTATTTGCTTATAATAGGAACTCGCCCAGTAAGATGTTAAGGAAAGTTCAAAGAGCTGTTCTATGATATTTCAGAAATTTCTCAAACATGAATGGAAGAAAATATTCCTCGGAGTCTTACTTGTATATAAACTTATCATTAAATATTACAGTTTGGACAAGAAGACGTGAACTAGCCGCTCAGCACAAAATTGTTAACGAAAAACAGGAACAGAGGCGGCTAAGTAGAAGCAGTGAACATCGTCAGGTAACAATCTGTCGATTTCGTGTGAGAAAACATTGGTGTTATTGTTTTTAAAACTTAATGTTTGAAATTAATCGACTTCATTGTGTTTTAAGGCACTAACTGTTTTAACAAGAAATGCTTTGAATCAATCTCTAGCAAATTTGAGTAACCAACTTAGGTACTGAAATACCTGATCTACAACGCAATCATGGAAAACACTGTTCCATTTCAACGATGAATGAGTCTTTTGCTTATGAAACAGAAGAGTTAAAATAAACAGTCAAGATTTACCAATGACTTCAATAGCATTTAGTTTTTCTGACCTTCCAGTAATACTAATGATTTTTTGAAGTACCTAATGTAGAGCTTAAATATCAGTCTCCAATTTTGATATATTTTCATTCAAATAATTGAAGAAGGTGAAGAGATATGCAGGATATGCTCTATCAGGAGTGTTGTGTTCTCATTGGCCGATGCTATCCATACTTAATACTTAATATTATAAATGTGAAATATGTGAATGTCCTCGTGTTTGTTTGTTCTCTATGGATTCAGGAACTATACGCTGTTCAAATATAAGAAGGAGCTTTGTAAACAAACAGAATTGTCTGGTTTGCGTACAATGAAGCTCGTATTGGTCAAACGGTCATAGCAACGCTCTCTCCGACCGTCCTTTAAGATTGCCAGGGTCGTACTCGGAAGTATGCTCGAGATAGCGGCAAGGTAATTCCAGGAAACACCGGTGTTGTGGAGATTTGGGTCGGAATCTTGCGAGATTCCGACAAAGTAATTCCGAGAAACACTAGATTTGGGTCCTTTCTATTCAGTTACAACTGAACGATTGTATGAAATCTCCAAATCCAGAGATTTGACTCTGGACGGAAAGTAAACATCCGAAGGCCCTCCTATCGCTGCGCGAACTGCTCTTGCTTAGGTTTGAACAGAGTATGGATGACCGATCTTGATGAAACTTTCACTATATTGTTGAGGAATTTTTTTGGGAGGTTTCCATGTAGGACTCATCCCTATATGACGAAGAAATAAGAAAAAATATCGAGTTCTCATGAAAAATCCTGGTACTTTCCGGCTCTTACGAGCGACGCGACGTATACTATGAGAGATAGAGAAACATGGTCAGAGACAATTTTGTAGTGCTCGAAAAGTTCAATGAAAAAGCCCGCGACGGCATATGTCTTACTGCCGAAGACAACCTACGATAGCCATATTTAACATTTTCAATTCGATCCAAAATAATGGTCAATTTAAAGAGGGCTTTTGACTAGCATGGAATGAATCAATATAAAAATGAATGTGACTGTTATCTGCGGCATTTATTCTTGATCAAAAATGCTTCTTACAGTATAGTTTTTTAATGGATACTTTGAAAATTACAGTAGGTTGAACGAGTGTGAATTAGAGGAAGTAATTATTGAATTCATTCGCGACATCGTTTTGTCATGTATGCACGTGCTGTCTCTCCTTCGATACGAGGTTATGAATGTGGGATTGCGGTCCTATCAGTACCGTTTTGAATTGAAATATAACGCGAGCGGAGCCGCGGGTATGAGCTTGTAATTTATAAAATAATCAAGTGAATATAGTGGATTTACATTGGCTGTTCGTCTCATTGTGATATTACACTTTTTGCAGTATATTTTAACAACTTTCAGTTTCTCCAACGTCCATTGAAATTCAATGATTCATTATCAGTTTAATCCCCCATTGAACAACGTATTCTTTTCTACGCTCGATGGAATGAATATTCTGATTTATGAAGAGACAAGCATATTTTGTAATTTCTGATTTTTGACCATTCCTTTGAATTTATTCATGGTACAAAGAATACAAACAGGATCCAAGTCTGTACTCGTTATGATCCTTGTACTCTTGAGCTAATTTTGACGTTTTTACAGTCCAGGCGTCCCAGCAGCACCCGACGCCCACTCTGATCCTCCTCCCATTCGGACGGATGCTTGTGGTGGACAGATCGATGTTCCAAACCCTTCAGTCAGACCCTACAGGTCTGGACTTCATGGAACTAGGCAGGCACATCATGAGGAACCAGAGCCTGATCTCGGAGAGCACTCCCAGCATATTGGACTGCGACAGTACGAGCAAAGGCTTCACACCAGATTCCCTCGATCTTCCGCCCCCTTCCTATGATGAGATCTTGAGGAAGGATCTGCCGCCCGCTTACAGCGAATTGAGTCTGATGTTTCGGACACAGTGTATCCCGTCTTCACCGCGTTGTGCTTCGTTGCAAAACATTGAAATGGACCAGTTGCGCGAGAGACATCTTGAAAGTGATATTGAATTCATAGATCGGTAGTTGGTGCCGAAATAACCATATGAATGATTTGTTATTTGATCACAATGATACCCAGAATGTTCGTTAGTCTTACGGCTTTTGTCAAATTATTGTTAATGTTTATAATGGTTTGAACAGGATTCAGCAAATAGTCCTTTTCATTATAGTGAAATAAAATTGGAAAACAAACGAAATATCAATTTGTGTTTTTGGGCTAGCTTTCACTCTGAGTAGAAACTTTATTTCTATAAATTAAAATTAAGGCACCTTAACGAATAAAAGGTGCATTCAAAATGGACCGGGTGGTCATATTCCGATGATTTAGTTCTACATCTTCTGAATTAAAAAATATAAAAAAAGTAATATACATACCCTGTTCTTCTTTCGAAAAACCATAAATTGCTGAATATCGCAAGTCGCCGCTATGGAATGCATTCAGACAGTGGCGGCTTTAGGGGTTACGGACGGGGCCATCACCCGGGGCCTCGCTCTTGGTGGGGCCTCGCGCCCCAACTCGAAACAAGGTAGTTAATCAATACATTCCATCAGAACAAAATTGAAGAAACCATTTTGTAGTTTTTGTATATTGCGCTTTGTTGGAACTGCCGAATGGGTAATGGAGGCAGATCAGTAGGTAGAAAACAATGCAGACAACACAATTAGGGTGAAAATTATCTAAGTATTTAGGTACAATGTTTACTCATCCCAGATGTTGGAACCTCATAAAATATTTACAGCCCTGTTTACCGTTCTTTGGCGGTCCCTTTGAAATATTCTTTGAATTATCGTCTTTTCAATGAATTCATTTCATTGTAGAGAATAACGGAAGGAGGAGAGCTAAATCTGTTTTTTTTTTCAAATCTAGTGATTAGGGATAAGAAAGAATTTTGGGTTAACTTTTGTTACATTCTATTTTTCTGATGGAAAACTTCCATTGTTTTTGGTTCTTCATTTACATTTAGAGGTCATATTCACATTTTTCGAGTAACTTGAAATTTTTCTTGTCATTGAATTGATAAATTAATTCAATTCGTTAGTTTCTCACGCCGTTCTTTTCAGTGTAGCTCTTATAAGTATAAAGGACCCCGCACACTTACTTAGAAAAAGCGGGTCCAGTGAATTTTCACCATTTCTACATATTATATTTATATCAAACTCAAGAACAATATATCAGATTTTCACGAAGGTCTTACATCAGGTTTGTTCTATAGGGCGTTCCAAAATTGCAGCGACGGAAAATTGAATCTTTAAATTTTGATGATAATTCTTCTAATTTTCAGAATTTCATAATGATGCCTTGGATTCTGAATGATAAGATATCACAGATATCCAAACATTGCCCACCCCGTCAAGTTTCGTTATACAGGCTGTTTTATGAAGCTGTGTAAGTAACTGAATGTAACTTTGTTAGTGACTTTGGGACCACCCTGAGTTTTTCAAAATATGATACCAAGATGTATGTCCACCTCTGTAATAAGTTTCATTAATTTACAAAGAACAGTTGCAAAATTATTCAGGATTAAATTCTGATATCATACAATTTTTCTTTAAAACTTATCTGTAGTTGAGATTGCTGTGAAGGAATATAGGTTTTCATTCAGTATAATTATCATGATAGGTATTGACGGTCGGTCAAAAGGTGTTTTTATTCAGGAATGTACAGAATGAACATAATTCGGTGTCACTAATCTCCTCATTTCGCTATCTCAAAATCTGTTTATATAGAAAAACATTATTATCATTCCAGGTTGTTGTATCTTCGAGCACTCTAAAGATGCATATTTTTTTAAATATTATACCATAAAAGTATGTCGACCTTTGTGAAAATTTTCAGTCGTGTATAAATAATTAAAAGATTGTTGCCAAATCATTCAAGTTTTAGTTCAATATACCATTACTTGAAAAATAATTATCAACAATTTACATAAAAATGTATTAGCACAAAATATGATATCTATTATCTCCGATCTTAAAATAGAGTTATTAACACGACTGATTAACAGTTGAAATATTTAACAGCTGAAAGACTGAAGATTATAGCTTTATATTTGTTACACCACTATATAATCTAGGACAGTTACTAAAAAAGTCATGGAATAATCACGCCTGCATTCAAGATAGAATTCAAGAGTTGAGTAGAGGGGTACTTAATATTTCCCATATGCCGTGCGTATCCAAGAAACCAGAGTACGCTGGTTATGTGAGAACTTGTCCCCAGGGTTCTGGCTCCAGCTTTACACGTACAATAATAACCTGTTATTGGTTCATTAGGGTCTTCCGTGTACCGGAGCCATAACAGATACTTTGTAGCATTTCTGAATTTAGAGTAAATCCGGAATCTTAATAAATTATTGTCATGGTCAGTTTCATCAATTTCTAAATTGATTTCATGTTCTTCATTTCTCACATCTTGTATGTAAGAGGGGGATAGTTTCAGCTGATATACTCCAATGGTTAAATCTCTCAAGTAGTCCATCGAAAGATGAGGAAAAGTCGGCGCGTATTCATGGTTCAAGGTTATCCACCTTCCCCTACGTTGTAGAAAGTGCCCTTCTTCTGAAAATTGATGCAGCAAATTGACTCTTCTAGATCTTTCTAAATAAAGTTCAGCAATTTGAGCATTGGCGTCAATTCTTATGGATTTATAATACCTGTTGATCATCGCAGCCGCAATTTTATAGAAATCACCCAAGTGGTTGGCATGTATAAGCGAAACAACATTAGCGAAAAACTTAAAGATGGTCTTTATATGTCCATTGCGCGATTCAACTATCCATCGTGTTTTTGTAATTAATCTTGACTCATTTGATTTTTCGGTGGAAAGCTGATGGGCACCCCTTTGTATCAATGGTGGCATTCTGTGGGCAATTTCCAATTCTTCTAATAAAGGCAAGGCGTCTCGATAACACCGGTCAACAATCAGAATATCATTATCTTCAAACCATCCTCTAATACCTTCTATATCCTGCATAAATTCGTTCAGTAACATAGCAGCATCGTTGTTTTTTCCATCTGCAAAATAGGGACCCTGCACAGCTAAAATGTAACCATCTGGAGCTACAATTAAGGCAGGTTTTATTAAATGCCGCCCTTTGTGGGTACTATAGGATTGCCTCAGTACTTGAAAGTTGCTACTTTTTTTAATATAACTGTATGTACCGTCAATATAAGCAATTACTTTTGGTTCAGCGGGATTCGGATTTTAAAGACTATTTGCAAACTCGGTTACATGCTCGTTAATAGAAGTTTCCCTGCTGATGGCCCCAAATCCAAGATTATTAGGAACAAATGTGGCTACTTAGGATTTTCTCACATTTGCTACTGCTAGGCTAACAGACTGTCGACTCTGATAATTAAAAATAGCACTTAAGAAATCATCTGACAATCCTGGTTTTATTTTGCATAGAAACGTGAGATCTTTCTTAGAGATGTGCCTTGATTGAGTTTCATCTTCGGGAACTGACAAACACTGTCTAAACAAATCAAGAAATTCTTCTTTTGTAATTGGACAAAAGGCTTTGAATTCTTCATCAGTAAAATCCTTCTCGTCATGATACCTCCATTTAAGGGCTTCTCCATGGCATTCGCGCATTTTTTGTAGAAATGTAGAGATTTGAATTCCGTTCATTCTAATGTATTTCTTGCTGTATCGTAAACCAACAAGGAGAGGGCGATGTATAAAAAGATACTCCTTCATGTGGTGTCTGCAAATGAGGAATGTTCACATTTTTCAATTTCTACATATTCCTATTCTCCGTAGAAAATGAAAATATTGTGTCCAAAAATTATTTGAATACTTCAAATAGCGCCCGAGATATCGAGTTATAAACATGAGTTCGATGGATCCGTGTGACGTCACTTTACATCCAACGACTTGCGAGGTTCAGTACGTAGCCGGGTCCAATATAAGGGCCTTTCGTCCACGGAGTGCGATTTGCGTAGTATGACGTCACATCGCCGCGAGGAATTGAATATTCACGGGGTTGTAAAATCCGAACTACTAGGTCTTTTCGATTGAAACAAAAACTAGTGATTTCATATACATATAGGTTATTATACTGTGACGAAGTTTCGATCGATTTTGCATACCTGTGAACATTCCTCATTCTAGCATTCTCACTAATATATATGTCATGTGCTATGAAAATTTTCACTCTTCACTTCAGTTTTAACCTGCATAGATCACCGCACCGTCTTCATTGCAAATGAAGCACACATGACTTGGAGTTTGACGCAAATTATTTAATTCAACTGGTACTGTACAATCATCATTTATGTCGTTGATTTCTTCAGTTATCTCTTTCAAACAATTAATGCACAATCTCGTTAATTCTATTCGTCTGGGGTTATTTAATAGAAACTCATGATCACATAGGAAACATGCATATCTATTTCACGCTTTCATTGCTCTCTTTTCACATTAATTTTCTATAACTAATGGTCGCACCGATTAAAAAAAAACTAACGGAAAACTACTCAACAGAAGGAAAGCTAACCAACCGTTCAAACCATACAACAAAACGTCACTTTGAAAGGTCACAGAGTAGCCTATAGAATTCATAAAAAATCAAATAATTGACTGTAATCTCAACTAAGGTTTAAAGAAAAATTGTATGATATCCGAATTTAAACCTGAATAATTTTGCAACTGTTTTTTATACATTAATGAAACTTCCTACAGAAGTGGACATACATCGTGGTATCATATTCTGAAAAACTCAGGGTGGTCCCAAAGTCACTAACAAAGTTACATTCAGTTACTCATACAGCTTCATGGAACAGCCTGTATAACGAAACTTAACGTGGTGGCCGATGTTTGGATATCTGTGATATCTTGTTATTCAGACCCCAAGGCATCATGATGAAATTCTGAAAATTAGAAGAATTATCATCGAAATTTAAAGATTCAATTTTCCGTCGCTGCAATTTTGGAACGACCTATAGAACAAACCGGATGTAAGACCTTCGTGAAAATCTGATATATTGTTCTTAAGGTTGATATAAATATAATATGTAAAAATGGGGAAAATTCACTGGACCCGCTTTTCCTAAGTAAGTGTGCGGGGTCCTTTGGATACCTACTATCCAATGAATTTATCCAATACATGATCCTTCATTCAGTATATCGGAAACTCAAAAGTTTCCAAGTTGCACAACACTACCAAGCACTGAGCTTTAGGACTTGATACAACTGGGACTTCACGTTCACGCCCTCAATCAAACTCATAATTAGTGGCTCCTCTATCGCTCGGACAATCCCATGAAAATCATATATGGTGGATTTTGCAGAGAAACTTTCGATAAAAATATCGTGAGAAACCACTGTTTCCAATATTCATACAAGATGGCGCCATTTCTCAAGAAACTTTCTATTCTGTTAATCTGGATCATAAAAATAAACAGTTTCATTTTGATGGTTTTCTTTTCGAAACCGAGAATTTCTTTTCAAAATACCCAATAGTACTTCCATCATTTATTATTATCACCATCTGTGGGAATTCCACTATACGACTCTTTTTCAACCCCCGCTGTAGATCCAAAATCTGGGACTTGTGCTTCAATTGGTTCGGTTCATTAGAACGGAATGAACAAACGAGTCATTTTCATAGTGAAGAACCGAAAAAGTGTGAAAAAACTGTGTGTTACTTAAAAATTATATCTGACACTCTGTGCGAAATTCAACAAGATTTTGGAACTGAGTTCGCGTGATCGAGATGCCGGTAGAAAATTCGAGTCGGGTAGTTCAAAAAAGAAACGAGCAATCACAAGAAAGCTTGACAGGCGCTGAATGATTTATTCACAAACAAAGTTCTTCTATTAGACTCAAAATCATAAAAACATATTTAAGGAAGTCGCTGACACAAGATCGGCTTTCAGCCCTTGCTATTCTATCAATAGAAAATGACGTAGCTAATTCGATCGATTATGATACTTCAATCAAAGATTTCAGTGCTAGGAAAAGCCACAAACATCAATTTTAAATTTATCATTTCTGAATTTGTTAATTTCGTAAACCTTCGAAAGTTACAATATATTTATATATTATATTATACTTTAAATAAAACTCAAATTTCATATCTTTATAAAATATGACAATAACATATACAGAACAACCGGACTACTTTCGCATCACATACTTTTCACGAAGACTTCCCGCCCGGGGCCTCGCAATGGCTAAGGCCACCCCTGCATTCAGACATTTTGTACCACCAGTTGGCAACTTGAGAAACCAATCAAGTGCAAAACGTATGATATTATGTATATTAAGATAGAATTCAATGCTTTATTTGGCTTCATTTATCATTTTATTCAGCTATTACTAAGCCTAGCATGACATCTTCCAGATATAGTTAGCAGATAGTTATATTTGATTAAAGTTCACCATAATATAGGTCATTTATATTCTGCATCAACCAAATAAAATATTTTTGAGATGCAGAAATCGTACCAATTTTGAAGCAACGAACTGAAAATGTCTAGTTTGAATAAGTTTCAATTATTTCGTACGTTTGCTTAACATGAAAGTTTGATTAATTCAATCACTTTCCTGGAAAATCCAAGATACGCGATCTTGATTAGTTTGGTAGGCAAGGGCGGTCCTATCCTCACATTTTGGGGGTGTCGCCATTATGGGTTGGCAGTTTTCTGATCGGAAACACGTGTATTTGCACAAAGAGCTATTATAAGCAATGCAATTTTAATATTTTGGGGGAGTGTCATGACCACCCTAAACCCATGTTACTGGGTTGGGATTGTTGGGTTTTAGTTCAGACTGAAAACATCTCTCCCTAATTGAACGATGAAATAAAGATGAGAATAAGCAAACTATTAATTTCAACTAGTTTATTAACGTATGGGCGAAGCGATGAGCGCATTAATGGTTGAAGATCATTAATCGCTAGATTAATAATCTAATAAGGAAATTCTAGCATAACAAGTATTTCATTCTTCAAAACATTATGAATTCATTATAACCAAATTGAATGAAACCACTGACGTATCTCAAGTAACTAGTATGAGTTCTATGAAGGAGAATCAGATCATCTGATTGATGCGTTTCTCCAGAAACGCAATTATATTTGTGAGATTTCTGAATTTTCTCTTTTTTTTTGCCCACGATAATTAGGCATTAAAATAAGAAATCAAGCATTGATAGAGTTTATTAATGGATGACTTCCTATGCGTTTAAATCTGACCATTATTTCGTGGTCGATAGAAAAAAATATTTTTGATTGATATGATTTGATTTGATGCGAAAATAATGATAATAGAGAGCAACAGTGTTTTGATAGTACAGCATAGGCCCTTAACTGCTGCAGTTATTGTACCGAAGAACTAATGGGGATTGGACTAGTGGAGATCCCGTTTGCAAATTCATCCAAGATGGGAAAATGCCGTCATCGATGCTGAACAGAAACAGACTGTTTTCGTCCATTGATCCAGTCCAAGAAAGGACGAAACCGGGCTGTCTCTGCTAGCAATTCACTATGTTGCTGATGACAAATCTAACACATTCTTGAGCTTATCTTTGGACTATCCATGGTAACGAGTCGACTCAATGTGAAAATATATTTTTCCCCTACAAAGTTTTCGAAAAACCTACCATTCCCGAAATGAAGGAAATCCAAAAAACTAACAAACAAGTAAACAAACGAAGTAAACAAGTTGAGCTTCTTAAATGTTTTCCCGGCCAAAAAAGTTCTGATAAATTATTTTACGCTACAAATTGATAAGTTCGATGTACTATACTGAATAATTGGAAAGATTTATCTCACAGACAAAACATAAATGAAAATATTATCCGGAAATATCATAATTGGCAAAAAGTACATACAGACCGAACCTGATCAATATTAAAGAAGATTCATATTTAATTTTCTTATATTTAATATCTTTATTTTTATGCTTCCTTATCTCGAAAGGTCTCGATGTCATTTTCCACAAGATTTTGAAACAAATATATTAGATTGAGGGTGCTTAGGTAAAAAGGAAATAAATCAAAATTAGTGGTTTTTGGTAATTCAAGTCCATTTTGTTCATTTTTGTGGGACTATAATAATTTGGTATGTTATACAATTTTCGAAAAAATTCATTTATTTTGGATAAATATATAACTGAAAAAATTAAGGAAAAAAAATAAACAGCTATGAACCAACCACTTATATTAGTCGCAATAAATGATGAAATTGAGAGGTTAGGTAATCTGAGTACAAGTCCTGATAAGAAGCGATGGCAAACAGAATCGTAACAGTATAAGTACACTTATATCGTATTCACTGAAGGTTCAGAAAATATAAAGTGCACGGATCTGAACTAAACGTGTATAGTCAAATCGTTTTAAAAACTACTGTGTGTAGAGCGATTCCTTTAGATCTCATCGATAGTTCAGAACTTCCAACATTTTCGATATTTTACAGCCAAAATGGGCGATCCGGCTGATGGGATCCATTTCATAAGTAAATTTATCGACCTGTATAGAAAAATACCATGCCTTGGAAAGTGAAGAGCTGCGAATATTCGAATAGGCGAACAAAGAATAGATCAAAAACTTGTAAACTTTCACAAAAGTATTGATGAAAATGCAACAGTAGACTCTTTTGCACTGATTCTCAGTTCTCTTAATAATTTCATATTCGAGGTTCATCACGTCTCAACAACCATTCTTCAGTCCATAATCTCTTTTTTCGATTCTTCATTGTCAATTAATAACACAATCATGAAAGCAGTCGATTTTTGTTTACGTTCAAGAGACATACTTAAATGTTCCTCACTTGGAAAGCTGAGGATCTGAACTGAACCTGTATATAGTCCAGTAAAAGAAGGTCAAACGAATCACTTTTTTGCGGAAAGAGCTGCATTTTTGATATAATAATGATTGCCACTAGAGTAGGGACTCATGGTCAAAAATGCAGGTTCGCAAATTTTCAGGAACCTGAATTCGTGAAAATGTCGAAAAAATTAGTTTTTTTCAGAAACTAGAAGGTTTATCGAAAAAAGTATCAAACAAAAGTTGTAGAGCGGAAAATTTTAGTACACATGATGGCTTTTCGCATTCTCGTGGCGTTCATATACACTAATTAGAGATGCATTTATGAAATGGAGTTCTCCGTTGCTAACTTCATTACATTCAAATAGCCGAAGACCGAGCCGAAGACGCCCCCAAAAGAGAGCTTGTAGTTTGCCGAGGGTTTTATCATTCCCTTTTATTATGTATATGTTTATGAACAGCAAGGCGAAATGCTATGAGTTCAAGAATAAAGACAACTTTTGTCTATATATACATGAGCATCCGCAGAATTTTTTCTCAGGGGGGGCAAAAAAAATCGTCGAAAAACGATAAGGCGCATGCGACATCAGTATCATTTCTTTCTATTTCGTTTTTTATATTCATGGATGAGCGCCCTCAGAATTTGTAAAACATGATTAAGTTTTCCACCTCAACATTTTTTCAACATCAACAATATGAGGCGATATGTATAAAATAATACGGTAACTGTTTTCTAAACAAATCACAATCCATGAAAGAATATTAACAGGAAAATGAAATATAAATAATATGAAGAAAGGAATGAAATAAATAGTATGATTGCTAATAACTACAGATACATCAACCAGTAATAACGAAATAAAAACAAATATACATATACGCTCGATAAAATGATATTCATAAAAACCATACATGAATAATAATGAAATATGAAATATGAATTAATTGAAACAAACCATAAATTCAAAACTAGAAACTCAGAGATTATTCGAAATAACACAATATAAATATATTATCAAAATGAAATAATTATTAAAAAAATAAAAAAGAAATAACACACACAAAAATAATAATAATAATTCTGGAAATAAAATACCAGAATCGTGTAATACCACGCATATTTTATTCTGAACTAAAAACCAGCCTTCTGTTAGTCTCAAGAAATGCAATAGGAAGTTAATTCCTATATTTTTCTTAGATTGTTTCTTTATCAGTACATGAAGAATGAGTCTGCATTGATGTATAAAGTTTTTTTTTTGGGTGTCTTATAGCGATCGTCATCGGCATTCGATCTCCTTTGGAAAAATTTTAGAATATCCATATTTTCCAAACGTAAATTCATCAAATTATAAAAATATATGAAATATATATATAGAAACATAAGTAAAAGGACTCTCAAGAACCAAGAAAAAAACAGTCTTCTGGGACTGCCGATAGAAGTGAAATCTGAGCAACTTGTAAACTGTATCGTCGAACTATTTCATCATCATTTTTGAAGTAATTTTGGTTTACAAAGGAGTGTTTATGATCAGGGATCATTAATACTTCCTTACAAATCAAAAATTATTCGCAAATAATAATCGGGGTCGACGCTCTACGATACAATTCACGTGTTACTTTATTTTCACTTCTATCCGCAGACCCCAAAGGCTGCCACATTTCGATTTTTTGACAGTTCTTATCAATAATCTACAATTATAATAGTTGAAATTTCACATTGAGAGGCGCCGAACGAAAAAATCATCTACGTAAATAATCAAAGAAGTTACCCTCGATAACAAAATTTGGAATCAAAGACACTAAAAACGAAGAATGGGGTAGTTTATGAATTTATTACTTCGTTTTAGGTGAACAAAAACATGAAATTCATAGCCTTCTAAAACTTTCCATGATTTTTTTCACCCAAAAAGTGCTCAACACGACTCAGGGAGTTATCAATTCGATAGAGGATCAAACTTTCAGGGGGGGTCACGGCCCCCCTGGCCCCCCCCCTGCGGGCGCCCATGTATATATTGTCAAATTTTGGATTTACTGCAATCCGCGGACTGCCAGTTTCCTATTATCAGATCAGGTCTTACGATTTAACTATATCGTGTGCGCAGCGCTACAGACTTTGACTGTCAGTTCAAATCGACAGCCTGGTCTGCAAGCCACCAGATCGTGTATAGACACCATTATTTATATTCACCTCGTATTATTGCAAATGACTTATAGACCAAGCAAATTAGACTTTTGCATGGAAATAGTTGGTGGAGTTCTGTAAATTTATGCAGGCCTCTAATATGATGAGTTTAAGTTTTGCCCCAATATCCCAGTGCAGCGTATGTCGTGGCGTTCGGAAAATCTCGAAATTTTTGGACTATTTTAGGTTTTTCTCGATTAGCTCGTAACCTAAGCACTTTATCGAAATTTTTCATGTTCAAAAGTGTTCAGCATAAAATTCTGCTTCTAAAGAGTACCATGACTTCATATTTTGATCCAGAAGTTTCATAGATATCATACATCAAAAAACGGAAAATTTTCACACTTTTCAAAAAAAAAAAATTTTTCACTTCAAAACGTGAAATATTTATTAAACTACGAGCTTGGGAACAAAATGTCATTGAATAAAAAATGTAGATCATCAATTCATGATGGAAACGTAATCCCCCGCTTTCCCAACCACAATGTAAAATCAGACAGTAGCCTATTAACAACCCCCCCCCCCTACCTTCATTAAAAATGAATAACCTTAATCGATTTGCAACGTCAAATAAAATTATGTTAGAAAGTAAACACAGATGAAAAATCATTTGAAGTATCCATGCTAACTATCAAAATAATATGATTTTAAAAAATAAAAAACAATAAATAATATTTGCAGTAGAAACAATCAGCATACTACTGTTTTCACATTGATAGCAAAATGAAATTCTATTTTTCAAAATGTTTGGAGGAAATTGGTAATGTTAATATGGACTCTTCGTCCATTTTTTCCATATTCAAATCGTCATTAAAATCTTCTTTGCTTCCTTCATGCAGGCAGTCATCAAACCCAGGTCAAAGTCATCAGTACCAAGAATCTCGTTCTCTGTTTCGGAATTTGTGCACAACTGGCCTCTGTATAATATACAAATGTTGGTACACTTCATCCCATTTTTTTCTGCCAGAGCAAGCTTCAAGGCAGCCTTTCGAGCATGTGTGCCTTATTGGCGTAAATCCTGAATTTCCCTTCTTCCACCCCCATTGAAGTGGGTTGAGTGGGTTGTTTCTCCAAGATTGTACCTGGAAATGAGTAATTAGAGAAAATATCATATGGCGAGGTAGACTACAATTTGGTGCACGAATGTATTGAAAATTCATTATAAAAACAAACGTGGGACTCATAAACTAATAACTTTCACTATGGCTTACCTGTAAATACGTCCTCGGCGATCAGCGAATGCTGTCGAGCCTCTGTTTCAGTTGGAGGCAAAGAGGCAAGGTCAAATGAGGTCTTGGTTAATAAGTTTTCGAACATCTCATACCGCAATACATTTAATTGCTTGGAATCATTTCCATAAAGGACGGCTATGCATTTCTTCCCTGCGTCGTCAACCTCATCGGCAGTAGCATTAGATTTGCTAAACACTTCTGCTGCTTTTAGCAGGTTTGAGTTGATTTCCAACGTCTTCAGGAATTTCAGTTTCCAGTTACCGAAAAATGATGACGTAGTGTCGCAGCCACTGAATGCATGAAGGAATTATTTTTTTTTCGAAACAGAGAGAAAGAATAGACAAGATCGTCTTTTTTTCATGGTTTTCCTGTAGGCTGATTGGTTTTTCCGGTGAGGAACAAATTTTTACTATATACTTCATTCAGGTTTCTGTCTATCGCCTTTGTCTCTGGAATGTAACCATCATAGTTCTCCAAAATGTCCTCAAATGCAAATTGACAATCCTGTTCAAAAATATATGCAGCAACCTCATTTTTGAATACCTAGCATCAGCTACAATAAGATCGTCAATGTGTCCAATTCTGGACATAAGCTCAGTACTCGAATTATCATTTTTTATTTTCATCAATAGCATGATGGATTTTG
The DNA here is from genome assembly GCA_038502775.1 of Hippodamia convergens. Lineage (NCBI taxonomy): Eukaryota > Metazoa > Arthropoda > Insecta > Coleoptera > Coccinellidae > Hippodamia > Hippodamia convergens. Next base: position 52,515,098 of record CM076607.1, on the reverse strand, counting down.
AAAAATCTAAAGTGTGAACCTCACGAACAACATTTCTTTTTTATTTTGGTTTTTCTATTTTTTGTGTGAAATGATTAATTGATGCGCTGTCCCCATAAAAAAAGCAATTCATTTTGAAGTTGAATGTTTTACTTGAAGATCGATATATACGAGGAGGATCTCCCCCAACTTCAATTTTCGGATTGTAGTTATCTTTTGAATAGGCTTTTCCACACTTTTCATGAACCATTATAATAAAAACACTCGCCAAAACATCATGCTTTCCATCTTTTCTTATCAGGCTCTTCTGTATAAATGTTTGTATACCTTTTTGATTGAGTATAGTAGACCCCATCCTGTCGGATAAACTTTCATCACACTTGCTCTACCAGGATTTGATCTAAAGAGAAACATCTGGAATATACTAAATAGAGTTAGGACAGGCCATGCAAAATGTAATGCTATGATGTTCAAGTGGGGACTTTGCCAATCTTCAGCCTGCGACTGCGGAGCTGATCAACAAACTATAGAGCATATTGTCCGGGAATGCCCTTTAAGGAAGTACCTGGGACCATTCATAGGCATTATTGATGCGACCCCTTCTGCACTGGACTGGCTACGTTCTCTGGAAGTGGAGCTTTAATTTGATGTTTTGATCACATCTTTACCTACCTTTTTACTTATAAGTGTCTTTATTTTTTTATTTTTATGTTAGATATACTTTGTTTTATATACATGGTGACTATCATTTATACTTGTTCAGTGCTGTTGCTTTGCCAAACGATAAATAAATAAATAATAACTTTCATCACAAATAAAACACACCGCCATTGCTGATGAATACTTAGAAACAGCCACCACAGAAACTCACAACAACTTGAAAACGGATGAATTCGGATTTTGTGGTGGAGATGCAACTTATGAACTTATGTGGCACCCCAGATCATAATTATATAAAAAGTGCTAGCTGCTTGGAAACCGGGGTAAAACTTTTGTGCTATTTGAAAATGTCATAAAGACGTGGGACCATTTGATGTTGATGCTCAGGGAAAGTCCCCCTCTTGAATTTTTGGCATACGAGAAGCTATTAACATTTCTCCTTTACTAGTCTATGGTTCTGCTATTTTCAAATATTATCATGTTAATGCAATTCCTATGTTCGACATTAAAAACTGATAGGAATTCAGCATTTCAAAAAAAAACGAAAATTTACATAATAATTGGTTCAATGTTGCTCCTTTCGTTGATTTATGTATGAAATGTTTACCAATTGTGCTTGCTTTAATATAATATAATTTTTTATCACAAATTGATGGTTTACAACTTTTATTCAATGACATTTCGTTCTCAAGCTCGTAGTTTGATCGATATTTCACGTTTTATGGTGGAAAAAGGTTTTTTTTTTCAAAAAGAATTAAAATCTTCCGTTTTTCGACGTATGATATCTATGAAACTACTCGATCAAAATATAAGGTCATGGTACTTTTTAGAAGCAGAATTTCATGCTGAACTTTTGAATATAACTCACCCCATCTTTTCTATTCAAAAAGTGGGAATGAGGTTGAAGAACTATGCGTCCGTAACCTACATCTTAAGTTGTCAACCTCGAAACAGAAATCGACCTGTCCATTTCTATCGAGAAAATTTATTTCGTCTGTAATCTCGTCTGTTTCGTTTTCAAATGGCCACCCTGTATTTCGAGAAAAAATGCATAAAATGAAAAAACAATTACTGTGCTGAAATCAGTATAAAAATACCTTTCAAATGAGGTATAACTCACCCCATCTTCCCTATTCAAAAATTGGGGGTGAGGGTTGTAGTAGCAAGGGTTGAAGCGCTATGCGTCCGTAACCTACATCTTAAGTTGTCCCCCTCGAAACAGTAATCGACCTGTCCGAGCATTTCTATCGAAATAATTCATTTCGTCTGTAATCTCCTCTGTTTCGTTTTCAAATGGCCACCCTGAATAAAAATGAATTGCTGTGCGTTAGGTACGCTAAAACTTGAAAACGGCTGGACCAATTTGGCTTATTTTGGCGTTGACTTATTCGTGGAATTCCAGGGAAGGATTAAAAGGTGAGAAAATATGAAAATCCAAGTTATTTAATACGGTTTTTCCTTAGAAATTGAGGTGATCGATTATATTCGATTTTCGATGATCTTTGATGTTTGACAATTAAAAAACATCGGAGTTTTAAAATTGAATTTGCATCATTTATGACATCGTTACATCTATTTCTCGATTTTAATAATTTCTTCAAGTGAGGACGACGCAAAGTTTGCACGAAACATCAATGTTATCAATTAAAGATACATACATAATTACTTAATATTTTTCGATGAAAATCGGATATCATATTCGGTAATCTATGTCAATCAAGGCCTCAGTGATCATTTGTGAAAGTGACATTTGAAGCGTCTAAATGCAAAACCAGACATTTGATGTATGAGCCGTTCCGAGCAAAACGAGAAAAACCTGCCAAAACCATAGTTCTGAAGTGCAAAACTCCCAGTTTTGACCATTTGAATTACGAATAGAGACTTTCAAAAGTCTATTCATGCCCCTGAGGGTATAAGAATAAGATTGCCAGCAACTTTCTCCATTGTTATCCTTCCTTAACTCATTTTTTCGGAAAACGTCAAATGCCTGGTTTTGCATTTCGAGTTACGTTCTCTTTTTAAAGTTGATCTTCTGTGATAGATACAACTAACCTACGAGTGAGCTAAAACTTTTTCGTCAACTTAATTTGAATTTGCGATGCCGACATAAGAAGTCTCGGGAGGGCCCATGCATTGAGGGGGTTGACTTATTATTTGATTATAGGAACATAATTTCATTTATTTAGGTAGAGGACTTATATATACGAAAACTTAGGAAAATACAATTGGATCTGGTAGGATCTGGTGTTTGAAGATATCATTTGACTAATAATAAAAACAATAATTTTAATATTTTTCAGACGAAGTTTCACGGGCCAGCTGGTTTTGAATAATTTCCGTAATGATCTAGTATATGACTGAAGTTGATAAGCTGTTTTTCTGTTCTTTAATATTTTCTTCAATCAGTTGAGATGGTTGTGAGACTTGTGTGAGTTATCTGGTTTCGGCATTGTATAATGGTTTCGGAGTCCGAAGTTTGTTTTAATGAGGCATTGTTGGATTTTAGATTGGCTTCTTTTCTCTTCGATATGGGTGTATTGAAGTTTTATAATCAAATTACGAAGTGTAAGATGAGAGATGGGAGAAAAAGCACAATATTCCTGTATTGAATCACAGCGTTTCAATATAAGTATCCTTTCCAAGATAGTGACCTTAATCTCCCAGTGTGATATACAGGGTTGGGATAAAGTATTGAACCAAGTAAATATCTTTCAAACGAAAAGAACGATATTTATGAAAATTTGCAGGTAAGTGCAATGGAACAAAACTCATCTGATGTACATTTTTTTGATAATAATATACTTATTATTACTATTTAGATAAACTAATTGATGTTGTTTGTATGCATAGTAATAAATAAACAAGTACTATTTAGTACGTCTTTTGTCCTTCATGTGTCAAATTCTTATTGACGGAAATAGATTGAACAATTTAGAATCGTTCAATTAAGTGAAAAAGAGCGTATTGAAATTTTAATGATGATCGGTTATGGTGATCGTGTTAGAACTCAAGAAGAAGTGTGTCATATTTTTAATAATTTGCATCCGGGAAGAAATCCTATATCACGCTCAACAGTAACTAACACATTACATTACATTATTCTAAAATAATGAAATGTACATCTATTTTACTACTAACAGTGAGTTATTCCTCGTTTTTACAAATTTTTTTACACTAAACTCAGTATGTATGAATTCAAAATAACAAGCTTTTTCAAAATCTGTACAAATATATAGGGTTTCCCATTTAAATTAAAGAAGTTGATGGCATTTCCGGTTGAACCGGAAGTATATTATTATCAAAAGAATGTACATCAGATGCGTTTTGTTCCATTGCACTTACCTGCAAATTTTCATAAATATCGTTCTTTTCGTTCAAAAGATATTTACTTGGTTCCATACTTTATCCCAACCCTGTATAATTATTTATTGTAGTGATTAATATCAAGCCGGACCTTTATTATTATTTTTTTATGATGTAATATAACATAAGCAGACGTAGGAGGCAGGGGTACCAGCCAAACACCTTCCCCCTAAATCTAATATTAACAACAATAATTGAAGGGGTTGAACCGAAGACATAAAAAATCGATATTTTAGATAAAAACATGATGATTTTGGGGCGGCACATACATTATGCACGTGGGCGGCCGTCACCCTAGGATCGGCCCTGATATTCTCACCCCATCCCCACTATTTGTGCACCCAACATTACAGCCAATCGTGTCACCAATGACTAGTGGTACAAGTAGGGAGGGGTAGACAGCATTTCTATTTATTTGTGTTGTGTGCCATAAAAACGCATTTCTGTGTTGTTGAACCTGTTGAATGCTGTGTCGAGTTTTCGAAAAATTTGTGAAAGAAACCTCATTCTAGAGAAATAAGATAAGGGTTCTAGGTTCTTTCTAGAAGACGAACAGAAATACTGTTGCAGTGGGATCACAGAATTAAGGTATAATATTCTATTCATATTTATCAAAATATTTAGTTTGTAGTAATTGAGGTATTTAATTCTTTCATACAAAGGTATAAGTTATCATTTCAAATCACATGCAGTATTAGTTCTGGTACATATTATCATAATTATTAGCATATTCTCAAAAAGTTGAATTCATATTAAGTATTTCAAGAAGGCCTAACTTCACAAACAAATTTTTCGCGATGAAAATTATAGAGAGAAAGAACTTCTGTTGACAGCAGATTTTCTTTTATATCAACGTAACTCGAAAACGAAGATAAGTACCTTAGAAAAATGGGAAAACATAATGGTACTACTATAATCGTGTGGAAAAGTATTTATCAACATGAACTTGACTGAAAATCACATCTTATCTTATGTTTTTATATAACCGGATGAAAATATTAATATACAAATTTTGCCAATTTTTTCGTCTGACTATGAAAATTGAGAATTTTTTGAATTGAAAAAAAATCACTATCGACAGAATCCTGTTAATCGGCAAATAAGCTGATTCGTCATTCTGTTCTTTCTCCTCATCATCGTCACATAATCTGAATCTGAAGGATGAATATAAATTTTCGATAGCTATGGGAAATTTCCTTCACTATTCCAATCTTTTCAGCAGATTTTTCCTCAAGTGATGGACTAAGAGGTCCATTGAAACATTATTAGTGATATTTGTCACCCATTTAGGTTTTATCTAACTACAATCTACTGTTTTAGTTTGGTTGGATATTTCGAATGAGCATTACACAATGAATTGGGAAGGTGAAATGTTTTTTCAATCATTCTATTAGCTCAACTTTAGTTGGTTGCATTAAAATAGCGTCAAATGCTTTGAGGTGACAACTTTCTCTTAGTTTTTCGAAGAAAGGCCCAAATCCGGATTGAAACGTTGACTTCATGAGTTGAAAAAGAAAGTCATCTAGGTAGAAAACTTTCTCGAATTCCTAAGATCCTGAATCATACTAAATCTTCAGATCTGAATGAATTTACTTTACGAAGATTTATTCTTCTTCATTATACAAAAGACATAAATAATATATTCATTTCAGACAAACCGAGTACTTTCTGATATTTCAATTGTTTTTCCAATATTTCAAAGGGCTTGCTTCTCTCTTACCTTTCCAGAAGAAGGATGAGTTTTAATTGTTCTCTATAATTCTGCTATGTACTCACCAATAGGTATCGTCAGCATTATATCCCATATCAATGAGTATTTTCACATCTGCTTCCAGATACTTCATATTGAATGATAGAAAAAGAAAAATATTTCGAAAGATAACTCATGTTTTTATTTAACCGGATAAAAATATAAATATACAAATTTGCAAAAACAAAAATTTTGCCAATTTTTTTGTCTGACTATGAAAGTTGAAGATTTTTCGAGTTTCTGAATTGAAAAAAAAACATTTCCAATCTGCGGCGCTACTGAAGAATGAATATAAAATATCGATAGCTATGGGAAATTTCCTTCACTATTCCTATTTTTCAGCAGATTTTTCTTCAAATGCTGGTATTATCTATTAGCTCAACTTTAGTTGGTTGCATTAAAATAGCGTCAAATGCTTTGAGCTGACAACTTTCTCTTTGTTTTTCGAAAAAAAGACCCCAAATCCGGGTTGAAACGTTGACTTATGAGTTGAAAAAGAAACTCATCTATTAGGTAGAAACCTTTCTCGAATTCCTAAGGTCCTAAATCATACTAATGGCGGTATTCTGCTTTTTCTCTGTAAGCTACGAATCTGTAGCGTACGATTGATCTGTAATTTATCTATGGATCTGTATGTGGCTGACTTACAGATTCGTAAATTATGACATTCTGAAAGTTTTTCTGTAACTTTCGTATTAGAAGTGTCAATTTTGAGCTACTACCTAATAGGATCGTAACTACTTCGTAATAAGATCATAGAATAGAATTCATTTTCCTATCATTTTGGCTCGTAAGTATTGATTATTGGATATATTTATGTTCAATTCGTGTTCGTTACAACGAGAAAGAGAAATTAACAAACGAAGTAAAAAAATGAATTACAAAAGTAGTTGAGTTTAGTAAAGTATTTTATATTCTGTGACTAAAACAAATCATTCAACATAACCTCACAATATACCTCTCGATATGTTTCCGATCACCTGTAAGCTACAGATTTATAGAAAGCGTCGAGAATCGTAATTGTCCTGTAAACTTATGAAAAGTTAAAGATTCGCTTACAGATGAAAGCAGAATACCGCCATAAATCTTCAGATCTGAATGAATTCACTTTGCGAAGATATTCATTCATTATAGGAAAGACATTATAATAGATATTTATTTCAGACAAACGGAGTTCGATTGTTTTTCTAATATTTCAAAGCGCTGCTTCTTTCTCACCTTTTCTGAAGAAGGAAGAGTTTTAATCGTTCTCTATGATTATGCTAAGTACTCACCAATAGGTATCGTCAGTATTATATCTTATATCAATGAGTATTTCCACATCTACTTCCAGATATTTCAGATTGAATAATAGGAAAGGAATGTATAGGCGCCAATTTCGCTGTCTCCTAATATAAGGCAATCCTGCAACCGTTGTAGATTTAAAATTTGATGCAAAAAATCTATATGCTACTTTTCTGTGTCTAATTAATTCAAAGGTGCTTTTAGTTTTTGACATGTGCTAAACTACAGAAGTTTTTACAGAGTGATTCCGAAATCTTATGATTTTGCAAGAGGAAAACTACTCCCACGTAGAATTAATTCGCGTACCCTGGATACACACAATTCTTCTGGGTTATGGATCAACCTTCAGTTTTTTTAATGGGACACTGTATCTGATATCATTGATTTGAATATTTTTCTATTGAAAAAAACGAAATTTGAAATAGTCAAAACATAATGGACAGAATTTCTTTCGAATGTTCAGGCCACAAATCTATTGTTGGGGATAGGTGAAATAAAATATGTGGTGCTGTATTAAAAAAAAAAGGTTTGAATTACAACTCGACAACGATATCCCAGAAAAATTTTCACTGTACGCTAAAACTTATTGGAGTTTTACATACCGTTCTATCGGCATGATAAAGATACAGGGGTCAATGGGAAGCCCAGGGTTTTTGCATTATCGAATTTTTTTCCCACCGCTTTGTACTTAATGAGGAACTTGTTAGGTAAGTAACAAGCACAAACTATTGGGAACATTCTATAACCCTAGAAGACGGTATCCCAGGTACCTGCTATAATTTCGAGCAACGGTTCACTTCTGGGTTTGGAATTTCCATGGAGGTAGGTCTTTACCTCCATGGGAATTTCCATATCTTACTGATTCTAGGAATTTTTCGGTCAAATTCTAAACCCATGAACGCAACCATAAGTATGACAAAATTCCACGTTCACCGAAATCCAAATACCAACAACGAGGTCTTCATTGAATGATCATAGTATTCAAGATGGCTTTGGATTATCGTTGATTTTAATGAGAGGTTTTTTTTCACTTTTCATCTGTTGTAGTGTATTCAGGTTTTTTTCATGAAACAAATGTAAAGAGTCTTCATAAGGAATAGTAAAAAAATTAGAATATCGAAGCACAATAAAATGTTGAAATCATTCGTAAATAGGTACCCTGAAGGGTGTTCAAATGTTAGTTGAACTGAGTTAGTGACTGACTACATTTTATTTCCATTTCTATATTTAATAGTCCAGTAAACGAAGATCTGAAATCACTTTTTTGCGGAAAGAGCTGCATTTTTGATATAATGATTTTCACTAGAGTAGGAACTCATGGTCAAAAATGTTACGTTTTCTCCGAAACAAGAAGGTTTATCGAAAAAAGTTTCAAACAAAAGTTGTAGAGGTGAAAATTCTAGTATACATGATTGCTTTTTGCATTCTCGTGGTGTTAATATTGACTAATTAGAGGTGCATTTATGTATTGGCCTCCTCAGTTGTTAACTTCAATTAGGGTTTATCATAGAGCAACAAATTACAACAGAAGAACAATCAGTGGGATGATTCGCATAAACAACAAAAAACTGTGAATTTCAGGTAGGACACACAGAGTTTGAGTACTGTTTATCACAGTTTGATATGACTCAGAGTTCCTGTGGTTTGTTGAGGTTTTTCTTGTGTCATTTTGCATGTTTTCAATTGCCTGAAATTAGTTTTTTTAGTGTATCTTGCTTATTCTTGTTAGGAATTTATGTCAGTTACCGTTTACCTAATCCGCAAGATGTCTCTGGGGTGTATAAGTTTCCACTAAAGATGGTGAAAAAGGAAGAAGATAAATTGGACAACAACCATACAGATTTTCAACTCATCTGTCTCAACCTCTCAAATTAATATTTAACAAGTTCCACTTGTCTTATCTTTATAATATATGAACGAAGAATTTCAAATACCTAATTTTCAGTGAAAATTGAGGTGAGTGGTTTGTTCTAGCACTCCGGAGACACATTTTCATATACACTCTTCTCTTGTAGCCGTGAAAAAGGAGTGAATTACTCCGTAACGTCGCAAAGATTTTATAGAAAATTAAATAAATATCAAAAGTCCAAATTCCTGTCATTTATTACATCATATTCAGATTTATTTTTGATAACCGAGCGCTCTTGGCCTTAGTGAAAAACCATCATCAGAGTATTCCTGGAAGGATATATGAAAATTGTAAAAAAAAATTGAGTTAAATGTACAGTTATTTTGCCAAACACAAGCATAACAGCATGCTATTAATGCATTTCTTTCTCTTTTCTTTCATTCTTTTTTGATATCACAAAAAAATTTCAATTTGTGATATAATTTAGAGATCTCTCTGTCACTACGCCTATGACGTCCCATTCTTATTTGATCCCACTATCGTCATATTCAACAATGTGTTGATAGTTGATTAGATATTCATTCTTGTTCTCTCGGGGCTCTCGAGGTTAAAATCTTTGTGTAACTGTTGTGTATTTGACTCCAAAAACTCATAGATTTGAAAATGTAGTATCATGCAGTGAAATGAATTCTGTGATAGTTTCCAGGATGTGTAATTTCTCAACATTCAATTGTTTACCTTTTTACAATTTGCATCAGCCCTTTCCAGAAATCACTGATGATGACGTTTTAAATTGGCCGAAAGCGCTCGATTCTCGCCAAAAATGCTTTTAGTTTCCCCTCAACTAAGGTACAAAACCCAATTCATTCAATATTCAATTTCATTATTAGTATAAGATAAAAAATTAATAAATTCGAAGCTTGGAATTCGAAATGTACAGAAAATGTCCCAGTATTCGGGAGTGTTACAATTATAGAAAATTCTTAGATACTTTCAGTATAATAAGAGAATACGATATCATTGAAAAATTAATGCAACAAATTCTTGATTCATAGTTTTAAGATCACATTTCTCCTGAAACTTCCTACCCAAGAAATTACTGCTCAACAGTCACGTATGAGTCCTCCTTCACTGAATATCTTTTTACTCGCCCATAAGGTAAACACATACTCTCATCATTTTTGTTCATTTCAACGTACGAAATTTCACAAAATTTCAATAAATTGAATACAAAGTAGTAAAAAATGGCTATTCTGCTTTTGTATTTTCAAATAAGAATTTTGAATTTTTAAATGTCGGCATAAATGTCGATAAAGGATGAATCTTTCCGACTCCGTAAGAATAAACGAAATGAAATATTTTTCCGAATTTCTTTTGTACTCAGTATCGACACATTGTTTTTCGTTAATTTATCGAATTATAGTACAATCATGGTGTCGATACTACGTATAACTTGAAGTTGTTAGATGATGCAATGCAAGTCTATGACCAGGACTGAAAAAATACACTCAGAATAGGCTTAAAAAACTGTCATCATTATTTCAGTTCTGTTTATTCAAACTTTTATCGTACTAGCTGAACTGGCAGAATAAGTACGGCCTCAATCGATGAATAAAAAAGCAACTCCATTATTATAATAAACTATTACAGTATAATATCAAGAAAGTGGACACAAAATTATACCGTACAATATGTGCGCGAAACGATGTCGTCTGTAAACAGCTGTTATATTTTTGAATGTTGGCCAAGAAGTGTTTAGAAATCAGTTTATATCTCAGAAACTAAAGAGCGTAAGAGATCTGGTGGTGGGACCAATTGTGATAAGTTGTAAAGATCATTGTTTTTTTTCAAGAAGGACATGTATTAGGTGAAATGAAAAAAATACAAAAGTACAAAATATACAAAAATTTAATTGCATTTAAATAGGTATGTACAGGTGCGCCAGATTGGTGATACTTGAACTACAACTTTTTAATCGTGAGAGATAAAAGAGAATGAATGACGCCTTACGGTGGTCTTTTTCAAAGTTTTTTTCGAGTTATAGGCCAAAATTTGAATTTGGGCGATTTCAACTTTGGCCATGATCCCCGTTTCTTGTGCTAAGATGTTGAAATGAAAACATTACACAGGCACTTTTCTCATAGCAATTCATTCTTTGCTATAACATAAAGTCAAACAATAGTTCGAAATATCTTAGAAAGAATCCCCATTTTTTTCCCGTTTCAGAAATATTATAAATCATACACCGCCGTCAAATTCTTCAGATATTAGGAAAAATATAGTTTGTATGTAAAATTTGAAATATTGAGTATAAATAGAATGAATCACGAAATAATACGCATGGTGTTAATATTATTTTGCGATTGAATACTCTATTCAATTCTCCGTGGTTCAATTTCTGTTCAGAACAAATAATGTAAATTCGGATTCATTATTGCCGCTGAAATATAAACAACCTAATGAATGTATGTGGACTCAAACTGACAAATCGTATATTAGGGTGACTTGTTACATCGAAAAATGAACTAAAACTTCGAATTCTGAGCTAACGTTTCGGATTCCACATTAGAATTCTTGGTCAGTAAAATTCTCAACTCTCAACATGAAATTTCCCGGAATCTTGAGAATTTTTGATTTCCGAGTTGAATTTTATTTTTTCAGAGAGTAGGAGAAAATTCCTAAAAAACTTTCAGAGAAATTATAAACTCTTATCCGTCTTGAAATTTTCATGAGTTCTAGGTTCCCAGTCAATTGTAGACACTGAATTTGATTGATTTGGTAACTGGAAGCACCATCACAACAATTTTTTGTTGCAATGTTACGTCTTCATTTTATAATCAGTAGGCCTACTTCGATGGAAAAAACGAAAAAATCACCAAAAACTCCATTGGCTAGAAAAAAAGCTATACAGACTTGCAAGGAGGTGAGTTGAAAAACTCTGTTTCAAATACTCTCCGTGTCGAAATTGCTTCAGTTACAACAAATTGTGAAAAAACAGAGGAAATTCAGCTGTAATGATTTGATGAATTGAATGCTGCATAAATGAGCTTTCGATTCATATATAGCTTGAATTGAATTTTGAATAAATTCTTAAACTTGAGAATACTGAAAAAAAAAGAAAAATTTACTTTTTAAGATTTCTGAAGATGTGGTTCCAGAAAGACTCAAACGTTCGCTTAGTTTCACTGGCGATCACTGAGGGTTTGTGCTACAACTAAATTTTTTCATTTTGCTAACAATTTTAAATTTAGGGAAGTCGGTGTTGTTTCAACTCACCTCTGCTTCAAAACCCGTCGGTCTCACCTATTGATTCGGTATTGTCCCAAGTCACCCTATAGAAAAACCAAATTAATATATATGTATATATAAGATTCGTGTTGCCGTTCGATTTGCAAACAACATTGTTTCATGACATTTCTCATATCTCAAAATCTCACGTATCCATAAAAAATGTTACATATCCAACAAATGAAAAGCATGTATGGTACTTACTATTAAGTATGATGGCCATAAAGAAACAGGCCTTTACTACCTGAATTCGTCAATTTTTTCCATCTTATCAAAGCCATTGGTCACGACGAGATAAATGGGAATTAATTGTTGAACAAACCAAAAAGGTGCTTCATCATATTATAAATTTGCCACAAGAAACAAAGAAATGTGAATGCAGGAATTTTTACTCCATCTATAATTGGTCCTCTTGTATGTCAATGTTCGATTAATTGTGACATTTTTTATTAATTCAATTTGAATTATTTCACAATGTTCGAATTATTTTTCATTACTTACGTGAAATGGAAAATGCGGATAACTCGATTACATACAGGGTGTCCGGGGAATAACTGTACATACTCTTACCAGAGATAGAGGTGGACTAGGTGATTACTGATTGACTATAAAAATTTAATTTCCGGATTTCCCTTTCCAACTTCATGGAAATACTCAGACCATCATGAAATCCAAACTTAAAGACGAATATTATTGAAACTTAGGAGGTTATTGGCACATGCTAAGGTAGTGTCAGAAAGATATCAATTATTTCATTATTCCAGGGCCGGGCTCATTAATCTTCATTCAAAGTGTTCAGGGTAAAACAAACACTTTGTATTTCGAATTACAAATTATTGAATTGCTTTTTAGAAAGAAGCTGAATTATGCTTCAATTTGTGGTATCGCTTAAAGTTGTCACATCAACAATAATTTTTTTTATGAATTTTTGAATTTGGATAAGGTTCGAAAAATTGAATTTATTTACCTGAACAGGACTTAGTCATCTTGTAGAGGTCAAAAATAAATGAAAAATTTTCTTAAAAAAGTTACTGAAGGTGAGGAAGACTATAATAATTTGTTGATATACTGGGTAGCCACCCCAGTCGAGGATCTCATTGCGATGGAGTAAATGAAAGTATATTTCGAAAAAAAAATTGGTGAAGTGTATAGGGTATACATAAGCATATTTCAAAATTATTCGTATGTATACCGGGTGTTCGACAACAAAGGGACACACCGAAGTAACACTTTTTCCAATGTGAAACCTTCTAACTGAATTAATGAATCGAGGAGTATCTCCAGATTTCAACCCGCTGGATTATTTTTTATGGGGAAAATTGAAGGATATGGTGTATTCTGAAAAAAATTATCAACTTTTGCGATATTCAAGAAAAAATGGCGATATAATTCGCAAGACTGTATCCAATTTGAACATTCGGCCAGATAAATGTATACAAGCTAATGGTTTTCATTTCGAACCACTTCTGAAATAACGGTGACTCAGCAATTCACTCGTTCCTATTTTCATTTTTATTAGGTATTTTTTACTGTATTTTAGTTTCTTTCATTTGTTATTATTTCGTTATGGAATGTGCTTATTAAAGCTCTGAACTCTTTTGAAAATTTTCTACTAATACTTCCGCATTTTATATTCAAACATGAGATTTTCAGTTCTCTTCATGGTGAAAAATTCAATTTTTCGAACTTTATCCAAACTCAAAAATTCATAAAAAAGTCATTGTTGATGTGACAACTTTAAGCGACATCACAAATTTAAGCACAATTCAGCCTCTTTCTAAACTGCGAATCAATTATTTGTAATTCGAAATACAATGTGTTTGTTTCACCCCGAACACTTGAAATGAAGACTTATGAGTCCGGCCCTGGAATAATAAAATAATTGATATCTTTCTGACTTGACCTTAGAATGTGTCAATAACCTCCCAAGTTTCAATAATATCCGTCAATAAGTTTGGATTTTATGATGGTCTAAGTATTTCCATGAAGTTGGAAAATCACCCTGTAGCTTTCTAGGGAATTCCAGAAATAAATTTTTTAAAGTCAATCAGTAATCACCTTGTCCAACTCTATCTCTGGTAAGAGTATGTACAGTTATTCCCCGTACACCCTGTATAATAACTTATGTGTAGAAAAAAATAGAATAACAAAATTGAAAGAAAAACGATGAACACTCCTTAGTGACATGATTATGTATGACTACTTCTCACATGTTAATTTTATCAGATGAGTAATCCTTTTCTACATATACTTTTTTTTCCAGATGATTTCAATTTGTACAATTCTCCTATTGACTTTTATGGTGAGTTCAATTCATACGATATGTATGAAGACTGACTGCGACTGCTTCGACTACTACGGTCCATCACATTATCAATGTCCACCAGGAAGAAACATGAAGATAGCGATAAATCATGAAGGAAATGCTACGAAGGTCATATGCTACGAGAAAGACTACCCTGATCTTTACATCCCGAGAAATGTATTTTTCCAAAGCGATCTCACCGTTGAAAGTTGCATAATTTCTAAAGAAACAGCCGAGATTTTGAATTTCTCTAATATTGAAGTGCTGGATTTAAATGATTGCATACTTGAAGAAGATTTCATCCACATTCTCTTTGGTTTCGAACTCCCCATGCTCAAACGCATAACATTTCAAGCAATACAAATTGATTCTCCTTCTCTTCAAGGTATCAATGCACCAAATTTAAACTACGTCGGTTTCCAAAAAATGAATACCCGATTGATTTCAAAAATTCTCGAGCATCTGACTTCAGTAGAAGTACTCAATTTCATGAATAACAAAATGATTTTAGTGGAATCAAACACTTTTGGAAATCTTTCAAACCTACAGCAGCTTCACCTAATGTTCAACTCAATCCAAGAAGTAAAGCCAGAAGCTTTCAGAAGTTTGAAAAAATTGAGAGTTCTGAATTTGGCATCCAACAGAATAAAGTACATCAGTAGAGATGTTCTGAGACCTCTTGATTCACTCTATAATGTAGTTCTGGAAACGAATAATGGCATCGTACTCGACGATTTCCTATTGGCTAATTTTTCACAACTCTCGATTGTACGTTTGGGTAGATCAGGTTTAAAGTCTGTCCCAGAAAACCTTCTTACCGGGTCAGAAAACTTAACGGAGATATATTTGAATGATAACAACCTCTCGAATATTCCGAGAAGTTTCTTTGAAGGTTTGGTCAATCTCAAGTACATCGATCTGCATAACAACAAGATGAAAACATTGGATGATGGTCTTTTTCGACAGTTGGTGAATCTACAAACACTCGACCTGAATAAAAATGAAATTTCGTCGGTAGGTCCGAATGACTTTAGCGGACTTTGGAAATTGAAGGATTTGAGACTGGATCATAATAATATTACCACTATTCACATGGAGGCTTTCAAGACCAATTCTGATTTGAGAACACTGCATTTATCTCATAACAAATATCGATACGAAGTGGCTATTGGGAAATTCTCCACCCCGAGTCCATTTTCGAAATGTAAAAATCTTGTACATTTGGATTTGAGCTATAATCTGATGACGGATGTACCTGAAGACTTATTTCGTCACATGAAGTTATTGGAGCATTTGAATTTTGAAGGAAACAAGAAAGAAATCTTAGATGTAAGTATAAAAACTTGACCGACTATATCATCGTTATTATAGTCTTCAAAAACAGTACCAGAAATTTTAAGTATAAATGATTTGAATTTTTTTCCACCCAATAATATTTTTGCTACTAGCATTCAGTTCATTTATTCATATCGATGTAGTATTATTTTCAGTAATTGAGAAAATCGACTGTGCAAACTTAGGCTGACCATAAATGAGAGACGAATATTACTAGCCAATTTTTTGAAAAAATTATGTGAGGACTTTTTTACTAGATATATTTTCTTTATTTCAATTCATAAAAGTATCTCCCTCAAAGTTACAAGGTACGTCACGGGATTTTTCCAATCATACTTCAATCTCAAATAGGCAAAAACACCTATATTTATCGAAAAACATCTCAAGAAAACTTTTGTAATATGAAATAGTACTAATACACGTACGAGATGTGCCTAAATTCATGCAAGAAAATTCAGGAGTGTCATGCTCGTATGAAATTAAGATGTGTATTTTTTCTAACAATATTTCCTCAGCCTACCCCTTTTCAAGATATGAACCTTGAAAGGTAGTGACTAAAATTTAGTATTTCTTCTTTTAAATCCACGATACGTAGAAAGCGTTCGTGTATTTTGGTCGAACGTCGTTATTTCAAGCATACATTATGAATCTCTCCACATTTTACAGTTTCACTGTTTTTCACTCAATTCATTGAAATATTTATAAAATATGATTTTTCTTCTCTAATTATTATAAAAAAATTTTCTGTTTTTTTTTGTGCACTGGAATATAGTTGTATGATTTATTCTCGAAACAGTGTAACTCCATGAAAGAAGCCATGTTCTTGATGGCATTGCCGCATCGAGAGAATTATAACGAATTGTTTTTCCGAACATATGAATTTATTTGATCTCTTGTTTCAGTTGGAAGAACTGAAAATATGGGGAGGACATTTTCGGAATATAAGGATCAATTTAATGAACAACAATATAAGCTACTTTGATTTTGCTGAATCCAGGCCTAAAATGGTTGATCCGGATTATGCAGAAATTTTTCCTTTCTTAGATGAGAAAGAAGAAGAGAGGCCATTCAACATTCTCTTGAACATTTCAAGAAACCCTCTCAGTTGCGATTGCTATGCCGAAAGTTTCGCTAATTTTGTCAGAAAGAACAGGGCGATATTTTCCGACCTTGATCAGTTGAAGTGTGCCCAACCCTGGAATTTTAAAGGTGTGAGATTTATCGAAGTTCCGAGATCTGAATTGACCTGTGATTTGCTGTCGGTGACTGATGGTGCTCCCTGTACGTCTTCCGAAGCTTGTTCGTGCCTTTGGAGACCCTTTGATAAGACTGTTGTTGTGAATTGTTCCTCCAATATGATAACCACCGCTCCGATATTGAACAACCCCCTTGACTTGATGTATGAAAGGATCGAGGTTCATTTAGAGGACAATTTGTTGACTGAGTTTTCGCAGTTGGAAGGATACGGAAATATAACGAGTTTGTTCTTGGCCAGGAATAACATTAGCAATTTGTCTTGGATTCCATCAAATATCGAGGTATGTCCTTGTTATTTCAACTTTAATATTGAAAAATGTAAAATGTGCGTTGAATTTCTTCAGGGGAAGTAAAATAGGCCTGGTAAGAAGCTCCCATTCAGTATCGGACGATTTAGATGTGACGCAAACTCGCGGCCATATTTTAGAATTACAAAAAAAATTGCTATTTTGATACATAGGCCAAGCAGATTAGCTTCAAAATATGGTGTGCCTTGAAATAATTGGTAGAATGAATTGGTTGAGGCTTTCGCGGCCATCGTTCAATATGACATGTTCTTTCGAGCATTTAGGCCGTCGTCGTAGATTAGTTCTCGACGTTTCGCCAGTTCGAGTGTCTGGCATCTTCAGGAGATGTTCTCACTGTACTGAACTGCCTGAGTTCAGTCAGGCTCGAAAGAACATGTCACATAATTGGTAGAGTTCAGGGAACTGGTTTTATCAGTCTTTTAGGCCTCTTATAAGAATAGTTTGAGTTTTGCCCCAATTTCCTAGTTGAGCGCATGTAGTGACGTTCGGAAAACCTCGAAATTTTCGGTCTATTCTAGGTTTTTCTCGAATAGCTTCTAAACTGAGTACTTAATCAAAAACATTGTTGTATTCAAAAGTGTTCCGCATTAAATTCTGCTCCTGAAAGGTATTACGATATTATATTTTGAACGAGTAGTTTTGAAGAAATAATACGTCCAAATATGGCAAATCTTCGCACTTTTCGAAAACCACATATTTTCACTATAAAATGTAATATATCCATGAAACTACGAACTTCAGAACGAAATTTCATAGAATAACCGTTGTAGACCATCATATTGGGATAAAAACGTAACCTCATTCCACCACACCATAATGTTAAATCGTGCAGTATCTCATCCTGCTGAGGATGCTCATCATTTCATCCTATCTAGTGCTATTATAATTGGATCATATTTGGAGGGCAGATGTAAAGTTATAGAGCTGGACGATATGATATCTGAAGAGGAAAGCATAACTATCGGAGTACCCCAAGGATCAATTCTGGGGCCACTTCTATTTATTTTATATGTCGATGATCTTTTTGATGATGTTGACTGTGATATAAAATGCCTGTATGCAGCGTGAGAGATTCGAGTGTGGGGAAGACGAGTGATGGAGCAGAAAGATACTTATAACAGGCACAAACATGGTTCCAGTCTAACGGATTGCAAATGAATGTTCCCAGAGGCTAATTTTCATCACCAAACAAAGTTCAGTTGACGAGACCGCAATTCTTTTGGGCATTACCTTGGACAGTTCACTCTGCTGGAAGCCCCACATAAACAAGTTGACAAAAAGACTATCATGGGCATTGTATAATGTAAAAACAATTAAAAATTTTCTAAATGAAGAAGCAGCATTACTTACATACTCCACACTATTCCATAGCGTTTTATCTTATGGCGTTATTCTGTGGGGAGCTGCACCAGATGCTTCAATGGTAAGAGCGGTAAAAGCAATTGCTGGAGTATCGCAGAGAACAAGCTGCAGGGAACTCTTCGCTAAATATAAAATTTTGACCTTACCAGCAATCTACATACTTGCCTGCATGTATTCCCTGTTTCAAAGTGGCAAAATTGAGTCATTTCAGCATGATTATTTCACTTGGAACCGCAGTAAATGGGTACTTTCACAACACCGAATCAAAAGAACCCAAGATAACTTCAACTTTCTGGGTATTAAGTTTTTGAACAAGCTCCCTCAATGCTGGATGGAACTGAGCAAAGTTTGCTTCAAACACCGAATGGAAGTGTTTTTAACCGAAAATATATTTTATTCTATACAAGAATTTTCAGATTTTGAATTTTGATGCCCTACTATTCTTATGCCAGTTCCTAATGAAGTTTGTCGTACATGTTTGTAACTTATTGTTATTTGTTGTAACTTATTGTAATTTATTGTAACTTATTGAGATTCAATTTATTTATTGTGAATGATTTGAATGATGAATAATGTATTTTCTTAATTTTGACGCAACTTGTAAGTTTTTGAAGGTAAATTAATTTATTTATAATATTGAGAGAAATAAATTCAATTCTATGAAATTTGCTCAGCAGTCTCATGGGTTCGCGGATAATGTTGGGGAGAACACTGAGCTGCTATACTACATAATCTCTTTCGGTGAAGGAAAATTGAAATTCCTAAAAACGTCTGCAATCAGAACAAACCTTCTGAAAACTGCAGAATGAGGAATGTTCACAGGTATGCAAAATCGATCGAAACTTCGTCACAGTATAACCTATATGTATATGAAATCACTAGTTTTTGTTTCAGTCGAAAAGACATAGTAGTTCGGATTTTACAACCCCGCGAATATTCAATTCCTCGCGGCGATGAGACGTCATATTACATACGCAAATCGCACTCCGTGAGCCGAGAGGCCCTTATATTGGACCCGGCTACGTACTGAACCTCGCAAGTCGTTGGGTGTAAAGTGACGTCACACGGATCCATCGAACTCATGTTTATAAATCGATATCTCGGGCGCTATTTGAAGTATTCAAATCATTTTTGGACACAATATTTTCATTTTCTACGGAGAATAGGAATATAAAGAAATTGAAAAATGTGAACATTCCTCATTGTACAGAAAATCTAATGCTTCTGCCGATAAGGACGACGAGGCAGGGGAAAAATGCATTGCAGCCCTTTATAAAAATTATTTCAAGCAATTGAATGTTTTGTGATACTACATGTTTGAAAAATTGTTAACCAAAACCTTACCTCTTACCCCTGTGTCTCCAATTGAAACAGCACCTCGAAAACACTCGCTAGGAACGTATGTTATATATTGTTCATAGCAATGAGTTGTATTGTGAGTTATAACCTTCGTTTGTTATTATAATTGATTTAGTTTCTACGTCTCCAGGAATTTCAGCTGTCCTTCACCATGACACTTCAAACATGAGGGAAAAATATGTTTGTTTTTGAAACAGAAAATAACTCGTTGTGCAAGGGAGAAGAGACATTTCAAAGTCTTGCTTGCCTTTGACTGGCTTTAGTAAAAAAAATTTTGGTGCACATAGGGGTTACAACAGTCAAACTTACAAAAAGGTCAGATTACCCCTCAGCAATAACCACACACTCATGGGACTGCTGGGCAATTTCAACAGCATCCTCAATAGGATGATCTACTGTGCGATTTCACATTGCGGATGGGAGGGGGTGGGTTACGTATTCATCACAATATGATGGTCTACAACTCACATTCGAAAACAGTGTTTTTTCGAGAAGTGTGAAAATTTTCCATATTGCATTTCATTGCATATTCCATATGCATGATTTCTATAACACTACTCATTCAAAATATAATATAGTAATACGTTCTAGAAGCAGAATTTAATGTGGAACACTTTTAAATACAACAATGTTTCTGATTAATTGTTTAGTTTAGGAGCTTTTCGAGAAAAACCTAAAAATAGTCCGAAAATTTCGAGGTTTTCCGAACGTCACGACATACGCTCCAAGGGAAATTGGAGCAAAACTTTAACAACTGTTATTAGAGGCCTAAATAATGGATTAAAATAGTTTCCAGAACTCCAACAACTATTTCCAGGCAAAAGTGTAATTTGCTTGGTCTAATAGGCGCATTAGATTAAGATTTATGTGGTTCATCTCAATGCACTAGATGTGCTGTATTTTGATTTGACGATTTGCTAACTGTATATTTTTATTCAATACAAGTTCTTGTTTTCATTAGATGTGCAATTCTTATTGTCACAAATAATTTGTAGTACTGGGTGGGATATACTTAATTTAATGATGATTCTACAGAAAGTACTAGATCAACATTTGTATTTCATCTCAAAGAGCATACTTCGTATTAATATTATATTCACTCATAGTGAATATTCATAAACTTTAATTCACCCAACCTAAAATAGGCCAAAATCAGAGCGGGTAGGATGGAGATAGGAATACAATACTGGAGCAGGGAAAATAAGAATTATGCAGATGTACGCATTTAACTTTCTCGACATATATTTCTGATTTCTGTGAATATATGTTTTTTGTCGTTCCTGAAATATTTCTTTCAGAGTAAAAAAAAATTGCTACGCTCGAGGTGTCTTGATGAAGTTTTTTTTCTAAGTTTGTAGCCCTACCCTGTCTTCTCGTCACTCCCAAATTGTCAGAGTGATGGTATATAAACACACTTTTCAGCATTCCATGATCCCATCAACTCACGCTATCTTAATCTGCTGCGTCCGAGAATGTCCGATGATCAATTTTTTTCCACTAGTCTGATCCTTTATCCAGGTCAATCGACCATATACATGGTGTTCCGAAAAGATCACGTCAAACAAAAACGAAATGTAGATCAGAATGGGCTCTACCTGATGTGAGAAATCTTTTTTATGAAAGTCTCAAAGAAATCGGGATTTTTGACATTTTATGAAAATGTTGAAATTTTTCACTTTGATTACGTCTTTCATGTCATGGTTATAATTAAAGTTATCATTCAACTATATTCACGCAAAAAGAAATGATTTGAAAATTTTTAAATGGTACCTATGGCGTGAGAAAAAGTATTTGAACATTTTCATAAAACAACAATCATCTCTGTGCAACTTTCATATGAACGAGTTCTTAACATCAGGTAGAGCACATTCTTATCTACATAACGTGTTCGTTTGACGTAGTCTTTTCGGGATACTCTGTATATAGCGCTCATGTTTGGTAGAGGTACTACACTGGAAACAAGGGATCTGTCTGTATATTAATGTGGCGCTTTTGAGTATATCCAGAAATCTCCGCTTGGACTCCCCTACTATTAGGTGTTAACGTCAGAAAATCCTTAAAATGGCTGAACTTGAAAAATGTGGGTAGTACCGCCTTTTTGAAAAAAGTCGAAAGTTTGTTTAATTTCATTAATCTCTCGCGAATGTAAGGTTTTCGAACAAAAAAAATCATGGCAAACTCCGTGACAGC